>SOPF01025632.1:0-177470 GCA_012979155.1 Hypericum perforatum
CCATTGACGAGATTCTTCAGTGAATTCACAAGTTGGGTCGTGGAGTAGCTCGGACTTCAATATGGAATAAACCTCCAAGAGCCTCCTCCTCTCTTCATCATCTGATCCGTTTCCTTTCTCTCTCCCTGACTGCTGATTGAAAAATATATAGACTAATGATAGGTGGACTAAGCGGAAAATAACTTTGATTCATTAAAGTAGGTCTAAAGTTGGAGAACAACTAATAAAAAAAATCAAATCACCTTTAAATATGGTCCCTCAACTTTTAACTATGAAGAACTTGATTTAAAAAAAAATCAACACAAATATCCATAATAGTTAACAAATCTCACCGCAGCAGCAACGCACTTGGTAGAATATCCAAGTGCTGATGGCCATCCAGAGACAATACCAAGAGGGCCTGGAGGCGGCCGAAATCCCTTATTTAGGTTGGAAGTTTGAAGATGAGGAATCCTCACTGGAACGTTTAAGCATCTTATCATCATGTTTCTTCGCTACAAGCTTCAACCTGCTGCTTGTTTCTTGGTGACAATAGCCGATCGTTCGCCATATTTATATATCCTCTTGAATTTGAATCTTCATGGTCCTAAAACTTAATAATTAATATATCTTACAATAAATTGTTTCATAAATTAATAGCATTGAGACCATAAAATTTTATTAAATTAAAAAAAGAATAAATATTATTTGTTTCATAAATTAATAGCATTGAGAACATAAAATTAATAGCACTGACACCTTCTACTTTAAATTGGTCCTTTTTTTTGTTATAAGTGTAGTTATTTTATTGATATTGTAAGTAATATATATACACGAAGCACTTAAGGTGGTTCTACCCACCTACCAACTCCGTTATTGTAAGTAAATATATCTCATTAATTATGTAATTAATATATACAATCAAACCAAGGTATATGAACTTCCATGATTTCTCAAATATGGTTTTTTGTGGGACATCAAGGTGTTCTTCGGACCGCTTCCTGTGGTTGTTTTTGTATCAACCAGCATTGAATTAGGACGTCCTCGTGTTGTTATATCTTTTTAGTATTAGAACTAGACATCTTTAATCTTATTATTTCTACTTTTGATAAGTGCTATCAAGTTTCCTCGGTACATATACTTAATGCACATTGGATTTTTTTGAGACGTAATAAACATTTTACTTATAAAAAATATTAACGTTACACTATACAACAAGAAATACGAGTCAAGCACATAAACGGGATAACAGTAGCTACCAAAAGTGAGGTACGCAGGCCCGTAAGAGAGAAGAAAAGCTTTCAAAGTTCGCAGAATATATCCTCAGTTATCCAAAGAATTCAATCAACTAGAAATTCTCTCATATTTTTATCCACATACACTACTGTAAGACCTTAAAAAAAATTATCTCAAAGCTAATTGAAAACGCGCGAATCTTGCTTTTGAAAGTCGCATCCTACAAAATAGCACTTAATTCTCAAAACTATTAATATAACCGAAAGTTTTCATCCACATGAATTTCATTCATATTAACACAAATCCGAATTAAAATAAATTCACTTTAAAACATAATACTTTCTGTTGTTGTAGCGTAGATAATCCGTAAGCCTTTTTGTCTTCACAGGTTTGCACAAATTTGCCAATACAGATTTATCTCCTAACTCAGGTTTTTGGAGCTAGGATTGGATTTTACTATCTAAAAGTTTGAAGGTTAAGAGAAAGAAAAGAACGGCTACATTCATATATCACTTGTGCGGTGTGTGTTGTATGTTTAGTGTTTACCACAATCACACAACTTAGTGCATTGCTCGTGTCTCTATTGCATTCTTGCACGCATCTATCGCATCATCAATTTCACGGATTCCATCTTATATATAGAACCCAAAAAGACACTATCCAAACACCTACCATAAACCAATGCCTTAAATCTTCGTATCCGTTACAATTCTTATGACTTCCTACACTTAATAGTATAATTACATAAATTATTAGCCCACTGATAGATTTTGTTATTAAAGTAATTATGGATATAATCTTACAAATTCCAACAATAATTCTTATGGTTGTCATGTATTGGAGAATGATGGTTACCATACAAAACCTATTTTTCACGTCGTAACTAATTGGCCAAAATTTATTTGGTCAAGATAGTGTTTTTAAATGACAACAAAGTTATCAATAACAAATGTAGAGTGTTGTAATTTTACTACTCGTATTTGATATTTCCAAAGTCTTCTTTGTTAGACGAATATTGAATGACTGCAACAGATTACAATGTGGCAATTCTCTTGTCTTATGCAAGGAAAATTTTTAACTTTGGCCAAATACATGCTCTATTTATCAAAAAAATCCAATAAATTATAGATGTATATATGTTAGGATTATTTTTTTATCACTAGTGATGAAAATTGGATTGGGTCCTCTATAGGTAATCTACTGAGAACCATTCTACATTAATAATAGGTTGTATGCATCCTCTTTTTCCTCTTCTTCTTTCTCCTCTCTTTCATCTTAATTTTTATCTTCTTCTTCTTCCTCTTCTCCTTCATCTTAATTTTCTTCATCATATCATTTGTTTAATAAAATCAGTTTAATCTTCATCAACCAAAATTAATCTTGTTCTTCCTTCCACAACAAGTGTCATCTTCACCAAAAAAAATTGCACCACCCTATGGAAGAAGACCCACTTCTAGTTGGTTCCTTTGACACCTCCAAGGAGGTCATCCTTGCGTACAACGATGTCGCTGCTCCCTCCATAGTCCTAAGGCTAAGACAACCTTCCCCCTAGCTCCTTCTGTTCTGCCACCTTTATCTCTCGTTGCTGTCAAGGCCCTCGATGACCTTAGATCTAAACTTCTCCTTCTCTTCTTCCGTTTCTTCCTCTCTTCTTCTCATGACTTTTTTGTATTTGATTTTTATTACCTTAGTTATTTTTCTATTATAATCAAATAATTTGCATTATAATGATAAACTAATTTGTTATGATATATTTGAATATGTTCGCCAACTGTGTTCAAATGATTTGCTAAGCTGTGTTTAAATAATTTGATTAACATAGTTTGACCTTGTATGTTCAAATAATTAAGTTAATTGTGTTCAAATAGTTTGGTCATATATATTGAAATAATTTTTACATGTTTGTTAAAATAATTTATGTATGTATGTTCAAATAATTTGGTCATGTACATGTATGAACTATTGAAAGATACATGATAAAACTATCGGAAAACCATTGACCAAACTATTTCTAGTTATTTTAGATGATTTAATTTAATAATATTAAATAGTATTAAATAGTTTAATGTATATTATGATATTTTTTATTTATGATTAAATAGTTTGTAATGAAAGTTTGAATAACTTTTTTTATCATGATAAAATAGTTTATCGTGTATGTTGAAATGATTAAGCACTGTAAAATAAAAGGGACTGCTTATGCTTACTACGCTATGTCCATCTCTAAAAGCAAATACTAACATAGCAGTATTACAATTAAATAGTTTGTTATATTAGGATAAATTTTTTGTTTACTTAAGATTATATAATTTGTACTAATAATTTGAATGATTTTATTATAACAATAAATTGGTTTGTTGTCTTATGTTCAAATAATTTGCAATATTATGATTAATATTTTCCGATAAAATAATTATTTTAACTTTATGATAAAATAGTTTGTCATATTATCTTCGAATGATTTGCAGTGTTATGATTAAATCATTTATTTTGTTTGATTAATTTGCGATATTTTGATTTATTATACCAATTCTTTTTAAAACTATTTATTTTAAAAAATCTTCAAAAATAAATAATTAGTAGTCTGCATCTATTTCCCTCCGCATTTTTTTATGTTCAACTTTTAACACTCATCACAGAGAAATTTACCTTTTTTTTAAATAAGGTATCATATTTTATCGTCTGCTTTGATTGAATCCGAGTGCCATTTCTTATTTGGGATTCTATATGTGTCATAAAAAAATCCAAGAACGTAGTCGCCATGGGGACTTGTACGAAATCAGCGGATGTTGCGGTGGTCTCAGAGTGCACGTGCCTTTGAATCTTTGATTTCTTATCCAAAATTGGGGGACCCTCTTCAGACGTGAATTCAGCAAATCAACCAATCCCGTCGTTTCGCACTCAGTTCATGAAGTGAACTTACCTTTGAAGACGTAGGTTTTTTGCTTTAGGGATTAAGCAAATCTAGGTTTTACTGTTTAGCTACTGTGTTCAGCTGTAGGATGCGTATTTTAATATAATGAAGTGGTGTGTTTTCTGACAGTGCCAGCCAAGAACATGTTATTACCATGTTTATAATTACTCTCAAATTCGAAATAAAGTTGTAGAACTTGCTGGCTGTGCCAAATTGAAACGATCTTATCGTCTTAGAGAACATTTGCCTTTAGAAAGTTTTAATTTCATCAAAATTGAGGGGCTCCATTCGGTTCGGAGGAAGCTTATTCTGAATAATTTGGAGTGAACGATATGAGAAGACTTTTTTGCAAATACATTAAAACACGATAACTGAAATGAAAAAAATATGCATGTACCACTAGAGATTATCGATAACTAAATAAGTTGATAACAATAATGAGACATGCAAGTATCATAAATGGGATTTGACATTTTAGAACAACAAGTGACTATTATTGGCTCCTTCAGGCCAAACCATATGTAAGAACCTTTCATATTCGGCTCAAAGTAATCTAGATCTGACCACAGTTCGAATTCGAACGGATTCAGGCCAAATCATATGTTAGAACCCTTTCACTTTCGACTCAAGGTAACCTAGACCTGATTACTATTCGGATTCGAACGAATTCAAATCGAATTGATTCGAATTCAAATTTATCAAAACATTAAAGCATTTCAATCGTCCAAGGATGAATTAAATATAAATTATAAACCTTCAAATTCAAATTGAATCCGAATTAATTCTTAAAAATAAATATTTAATTAAAAAATTTAAAAAATAGGAATAGATATTTTGCATATTTTAAGAAAAAGAAATAAACTAAAGTTGAGTTTGCACTTAATGTGCTAAAATCAATTGCCTACGGGGTTTAAATATTTCAAGATTTAGGGTTTATGGTCTAAAAGTTTAGGATTTAATATATAATTAAGTTTAGGATTTACGGTTTTAGGATATAATATATAAAAGTTTATGATTTTATAGATAATTGTGTTTATAATTTTAGGAGTTTAGGATTCATGGTTTGAAATTTTAGAGTGTAGAGTTTATGATTTAAGGTTTTGTAGATAAAAGAGTTTGAGATTTTTTACACCAATTTTGTGTGAATATTTAGATCTTAATTATTAGTATATTAGTATATTGTTTTTGGTTTTATTTGCTCTTATTTGTTCTATCTGATGACATAATTATACAGCAGTATGATAAATTATATGATAAATATATCTAATTATTATACTTGATGGAAAATTTATAAAAATTAAAATTTCAATAAGCAAAGTAGATAACTGAGATTGAAATGTGTAAAATTTGAAAAAATAAAAGGTAATATTTATAGAGTTAAAATTTGAAATTTATTTTTAGTTTATATATATATATAATATACAAATTTGAATCAAATTCAATACGAATTCAACTCACATCGAATTTGAATTAAATTTGCCAGTTTGACAAATTATAAAAATCTTGAACCGAATTCAATTTGTACCTTCACAAATTCAAATCAAATTGTTGGTGAATCAAATTATATGTAAATCAAACTGAATTAAATTATTAACGAATCAAATCAAATTATTAATTAGATCCGATTCTTGGCCAAATCTAAAATAACCCTCCAAATTTGGGACCTGTGAGTACTCACTTCACACGTGACCTTACCACATCAACATATCATGTGGTCTCACACTAAGTTGGTATGTAATTAGCACTAGCTATTTAGTTAGGTGTTAAGAGTTTCCTTGGGTTAGACCTGTTTTTCGCTTCAGATTTCTACTTGCTGGCCCTCGGGCGTATCTTTTGCTTCGCTGGAGTTCCCTTCCGTGCTTGGTGTCTTCCTGTTTCTATTGCCTATTTGTTTCTCTTCCGTGCTGCTTCTTGGAGTTTTCTTCTGATTTTTTTTGGTTGTTGTTTCTTGCATTATGGTGTGATATAGGTTTTCCACTTAATATTATGATAGGTTTTTTTATTGAGGTATTTTTTTCCTTTGAGTTTTGGTATTGTAGAATTTTATTGAGGTTCACGGTTATAATCCAAATTCGGCTCTATGAAAGAGAGAATATCACGTAGCCATTGATAATTTAGCCACTAGAAGTACCGAGTATAATCTGTGATTGTAAGTTGCTTTAATTTTTTATGGTAAGTTACTTTACTTAACACTTAATTTAAATAAAATTAAAGAAAAAAAAATAATTTAGTACCTTGTGTAGACACATCGACTCCATTATTTTTATTTAGAGGCAAATATATTTTATTATATATGGGCGGAAGAAGCTATGTCATCACTACCATGTTACCAAAACCTAAAGCTCATATGAGAAGAGAAACTATGCATTTTTCTAAAATAATATAGGTTATTAAAGTGCGTCTTTCTATAGCAAATTGTACTACGTGTCTATATCTTATAATATAATATTCTACAAATCTATTATTAAAAAATTAAAACAGTTTTTTCATTTATACACCACGTTATTAGGACGATGACTTCAGACATGTTATTATCACGTAGATTATCAAAATTCATTATCAATACTGTAATATTATCCTTTTTAATTTGGATTATATAGTTTTTCTTAATTGGATCGAAATCTCGTGATGATAGTTTATTTAAGAATTTATTATCAACACTGTCATAGTACCCATTTTGTATTGGCAGATGCATTTCTGTTTAGTTCTCGTTCAAATCAAACTTCTATATCATAGTTCTCCTAAAGAAAGTCCTATATCTTAGTATTGCTTCTTTGTCGTAAACCTCGATGAACGTGCTCTTCGTGTCGACCATACAAAATCGAATGACCATGTCTTAAACTCTTTGGATGACTTCCACACAATTAAAGAACTCTTAGGATGAATCTCATTTCTATAACTTTATTTCAGAAAAATTTGGGAAAACCTGAAACTAATTTCGGAAGCTGGATTCAGACCACTTAAAGTTGCAAGCATCGTTCTGTTCTCCTCATCTCAATTGGGGTCGTGCAATTTTTAATAACCCCGTCCGAATGATCAATTAGCATGTATAGTATTTGGTACGGGACATTTTACATTTTTGAAGGTAACATATATTCTGGTTTGCATCGATCGGATTCAAGTGCGATTTCTTAATTGGGATTCTATACGTGCCATAAAAAATACATTAAAGAACGAAGTTGACATGAGGACTTGTACAAATCAGCTTTCTTTCTAAGGGCTTTCAATTTGTGTCCAATTTATAAAAGATGGACCAGAATTCTCTCTCCCCATCCACCCCCCAACCTGTCACTCCCCATCCCCACCCTAACTCGTGCCATCTAATCCCCAAAACAAGACCCCACCAGAAACCAAACACCACCTCTGACTCCACATATGCCTACTCTCAAAAGTCCACCCCGACTCCAACACTCATCCCCACTCTGGCTAAAAGATCCTACCTGAGCTCTGTCCAAGAAACGAACCCCATACAATTCCCAAGCCTCCACGAAGCAGAGGATGACTGGCTCGCTACGAGCGTAGTGTACGTAGACCCTACTTCAACCCCTACCAGGCAACACCTCAAACTCACCCCTGGACAAAATATTAGCTAGAAGAATCATGGAAGAAAATAGTAATCCTCAAAGTCCTTGGAAAAGTAGTGGGATACAATGCACTTCTCAATCGACTTTACCAGCTTTGGAAGCCAAAGGCGACCATACAACTGATAGATTCCCCCATGATTACTTCCTCGTGAGTTTTATGGATGGAGATAACTTTAAGCAAGTCATCGACGGTAGACCTTGACTAATCCAAGACCACTACATCACAGTGACAAAGTGGTATGGTGATTTCACCACCATCGGTGACAACATTGAGAGAGTATGGGTCTGGGCTCGCCTCCCAAACCTCTCAATGCACAACTACTATAATAACCTACTCTGATCCATAGCTGCATAGATTGACCAGCCGATAAAGCTAGACACTAACATAAAGGGCAAGGTTAAGGGCCACTTCGCTAGACTCTGCATCAAAGTAGACCTCACTAAGCCATTGGTAGGCAAAGTTGTGGTAGAAGACACAGTACTCAGAGTTAAGTATGAAAGCTTCCACACTCTTTGCTTTGGCTACAGAAGATATGGCCATGTTCATGAGGAATGCACTTACAAGCTCATGAAACACCTGACTAGCGATGATCAACCGAAGACAGGGGCGGTGTCGATGGAAATCAAGAAAGAGGGAGAGTTTCAAAACACTAATTTAGAGTCAACCTCAACCCTAAGATCTGATCTAGGCTCTTAGATGATGGTATCCAAAAGAAGTATACCAACCAAACCAAGCTCTTCGAGGATAGACAACAATTTGAGAAATAGGTATGCTCTGCTCTTCCCACCCAAGAATTCAAGTGCTGACCTAATTAATGCTAGGTCTCACTCCCTAAGCCTGCCCAAAACTTTCACAGCTGGTACTAGACAAACTCTCAAACCAACTCACCCCAAACCAAATAAAGGCCCAAAAAGAAATACAACTAGATCCCCCTAGCCCAAACATAGCCCAAAATCCAACAAATAAAAATAGCAATAAATCAGAAGAACAAGAAGGCACACAACAAAGAAAATACACTAGAGGCAAAACTCGATGCTACGATGACTCACTACAAGGAAGCCAAGGAAAACCAAAATTCGAACATATCAACAACACCAACTACCACCCTTTCTTCCCTCTCAGCAAACCCCCAACTTGATAAAACCTAATTGACATCAGGAAAGGGAAAGATCAAGGAGGGGCTCCCCGATGGCACAATCTCGATAGAACACACATCAGATAAACCATTCCAGGAGATAATGTTGGTAGATCTTAATACCTCGTCTACACCCCAAGAAATGATAAAAGCAAGCGACCCAGGTGAGATGCCCAGCAGGTGCGTCGAGCCAATAGTGAAGTTATAAAGGAATTTTGTATCACAGAATTCTCTTTAATTCAAATCAAACTAAAATATTGTTTATTTTCCCCGTAGATATTCACGTCCTTATATGGAACGTTTGTGGTGCTTGAAAGCTTAGGTTCCTCTGGGCTTTCAAATTTCTAATGTGTTTACATGATGTTAGTCTTGCAGTTATTCAAGAGACCCAGATTAGTGGTGCTAGTACGGATGTAGTTTGTCAAAAGATTGGACTTAACTCACATTAGGTTGAAGCATTGGGTAGATGAGGGGGTATCTGTTATTCTGGAAAGACTCAGTCTCGTTTAGATGCCATGGGAGTAAAGCACAATATCTACATGTGAAAATCTCATCACTTGGTCAATCCCCTTCCCTCCTTACCATTAACTATGCACTACTACTTATAACAGGAAGAGAGCCATATTAGGAAGATGTTGTAGCATTAGCCCTAGTTACTAACATACCATGGCTAATTGTAGGAGATTTCAATATCATTACCTTCCTTAACGAAAGGAAATGAGGTTCGAGAAGACTCAAACCATAAGATCATACGCTTTTGGCATGGATTAACTCGATGAGATTAATTGATATTAGTTTCTTTCGGCCTCCGTATACCTGGTCGAGTAGCTAAGAGCTAAATACAAGAGTATCTAAAGACTAGACTGGGCTCTATATAATGATGCTTGGAGACATAAGTGGCTGGAGGGTTCAACACCTTACTCAATTCTAATTAGACCGTAGCCTCTTCTTATCAAATATGATAACATGGATATGGGAGACAGAAGGCTCCAAACCTTTCGCCTCCAAGGTGCTTGGTTATCTCATCATAATTTCCAAAATATGGTGAAATAGAAATAGAACCAAAACTAGGAAATAATGGCAGCCTTAAAAGCTTTAAAGGTGGAATTGAAGGCTTTGAATGCTGAAGTATTTGTAAATATAAAAAAAAGAAAGAAGAGACTCTACGCAAGACTAAAAAGGCTCTAGAGAACATTATAGCAACGTCCAAATAAAGGTGGGATTGCCTTAGATACATAGCTTAGGGAAGAACTAGAGAGGGTGCTAGAATAATAGGAAACCTTATGGTATCAAAAGTCCTGAGAGAAATGGATCGTTGGTGGCGACCGCAACTCAAAGTAATTTCATACCTTGGCCCTAGTTCACAGAAGAAGAAAAAAGATTGGCAGCCTAAGGAAAGATGATAGGGAATGGACTTTGGACCCTCCGAAGCTGGAACACTGGGTAGTCAACTTCTTTAAAGACCTTTACATAGTGAAACAACCAACCACAATCACTAATATACCTCTAGGCCAGTTCGCTCCATGGTCCCAAGAGGAGACAACAATAGCTGCTAAGAACATAAGTCTCAAGGAATTACATGATGCTCTAAAGTTCCTACCCCGGAAAACATCCAACAATTTTGTCCTATAAGTTTGTGTAACATCGCTTATAAAATCTTGAAGAAGGCCTTGTTTGCCCATATCTAGAGAAAGCTCCTAGAAATAATTTCTCCTACACAAAGCAGTTTGGTACCAGGTCGCCAAATCGCAAACAATGTGGTAGTGTTCCAAGAAGTCCTCCATTCAATGAAGTATAAGAGAGGGACATAGGGATGGATGGTCAAGATTGATTTAGAAAAGGCTTATGAAAAATTATGTTAAGACTTCATAATTGATACTAGGTTTCCAACCTTACTTATCAAGCTCATAATGAGCTGTGTCTTGGGGAAAACTATGAGGATATTATGGAATGGAGAAATGACTCACATATTCACTCCATCTAGAGGATTAAGACAAGAAGACCCACTATTGCCTTATCTCTTTGTTCTCTACATAGAGTGCCTAGCCCTAGTGGATTGATTTTTATCAGGACGTAAGGAATGGAAGCCAATTTTCCTCACGAGGAAGGGTCCCTACATCTCAAACCTATTCTTTACTGACAATATCATCCTATTTTTGGAAGCCTCTTTAGCTGAAGTGCAAATCCTAAAAATAGGCCTAGATAATTTTTGTTAAGCATCAGATCAGAAGTTGAGTTGGAGCAAGTCTAGAGTGTACTTCCCCAAGAATGTTTCAAAGGATACAAGATAGAAAGTAAGTAATGAACTCAACATCAAAGAGACTGGGGACTTAAGGAAATATCTCAAAATTCTAGCGATGCACTTAAGGATCAATAAGATCACGTTTTAATACATCTTAAAAAAAGCTCGGTCGTGGCTAATAGGTTGGAAGCTTAACAACTAACCAAAGCTGCAAGAACTACTAAAATTCGATGAGTCATATCTACCCTTCTTTTTTATGCCATGCAAGTGATAAAACTCCCAGCTAGCAATTATGAGCAACTTGACAAGTTGTGTAGAGATAAGTGATGAGTACACCTTATCAAATGGGAAAACATATGCAAACCCAAATAACTAGGAGGCCTAGGCATACGAACCGCAAAAGATACTAACGTTGCTTTTCTCACCAAACTAGGGTGGCAGTTTATCACTCAACCTAACTCAATGTAGGCAAAAGTACTAGAAGCTAAGTATAAGGAGCACTCACCATGCCCCCTTCCTTTACTATTTTGTGCTCAACAATCTACCAATTAGGCGGGACTTACCAAAGTGGAACATATTCTGAGTTCATGAGTAAAGTGGTTAGTGGCTGACGGCAAAAATGTCAAGTTTTGGGAGGACAACTTGCTAGAAATAGGTGGAGTCATCAGAAGTCAGAGCACAACCGTCCCTGTAGAGGAAAAATTGAAGTCCATCAGTGACTATTAGATTAAGGGTATGGGATGGAACTGCCAGTGATTAAGGCTTACCACCCAGAAAAGTGGTGGTCGCACGTAGAAGCAACTTTCATAGGTAGCTCGGGTAAAATACTAAATTCGCCCGCATAGAGGTACAACTATTCGGGCTCTTTCACCACCAAGTTAGCCTACTTAGCCTCCATTGGACTAACCCACCTAAGTGATCTAGGCAAGGATTATTGGAAAAATCTCTGGAAGCTCCGAGTCCTAGGGAAGCTCCGATTCTCCAAGTCTATGGGGCTGCTTAATGAAAAACTAAGAAAGATTCCAGAGGAAGATGACCCCTAATCCATACTATCTAACTTGAAAAGATGAACATGAATCTATCATACCTCTCCTTCGGGACTGCCTCAATAGCCAAAGATTATGGAGAAGTCTAGTACTAGTAGAGAAGCACAACATTTTCTTTAGCATGAGGCTACAAAGTTGGCCGGATACCAATATAGTAACAGCCTGCAAATTAGCTGATGACACCCCATGGAACATGCTCTTTACAACAGTATGTTTGTGGACATAGAGGTGGAGGAATGACAAAGTGTTTGGCAGGAAAGATATATCAAGAGGCAGATTCAATGTCTTGAACAACCAGGCTAAGAAATTTGTAAATTTATTAGAGATTCTTAAGGTTTCCGCGGACAAATTTTAACTCAATTGGATATATTTTCTATTTTATACAATTTTACAAAGTTTCAGTGCATCGAAAAGTAAAAAATACTTCTGGACCTCTAAAATTCCTGAAATTTGTTTTGTAAATCTTGTGTATTTTTAGGATGCTTCTTGTAAAATTTTAGCTCAATCCGAGTCATATCCTATTTTTTATGCCCCATTAGGTTGAATTGGATGTGGGTTCGGTCGGGTTGAATTGGGTTTAGTTAGATTCTGATTGAGGGAGGGTAGTATCATAATTTTGGGACCAAAGTGATGGAAAATTGGTAAGGTATGACCCGATTGATGGGTTTTTAAACCACAGGGTACTAAAGTGATTTTCGCATAAACCACAGGGTACTAAAAGTGACTTTTCCCTAAAAAGAAAGGAGAAGATGAAGGGGAGGATCCATTCGTCCAAGAGAAGAGAATCAATAGAATAGGAATCTAACTAGTGTTCTTAATTCTTGAACAAATTCTTATTGGTTTTGCATCAGGAAGGTTGTAATCAAATGATCGGATCTTGTATCATTAAGGTACTTCCATTTCTATTGATAATAAGTTATCTTTGCTTTCATTTCTCTTTATTATTGTTTGATCAATTGGATGTTGTGTATTTGTTCATTGATCAAGAGTGCAAACTTGATTAAGAATTATAACCTTCATTCGTTCATCACAAGTGCTTGGTTGATTGATCGATCAATATATATATATATATATATATATATATATATATATATATATATATATATGTACTCGGATCAAAAGTGACAACTTGATCTGGATCATAGTTGTTCTTCGTTTATCACATTTATCTTAGATTTGTCTTGAAATCATTAATCAAAGCTAGGCTTGACAATCCTAGAAACATAACGAATCGAGATTTGTAGTATTAGGAGTATTATCTACCCACGTCAATCAATTTGCTTAGCTTAAAATCTAGGAATTCATAATCCAGTACTTAACGAACAAATTCTTCTATCCCTATGTAGATGACTTGACTTATTACTATATTGCTTGTGCGATTGTGTACTCTTGCATGTACTTTGGACACATCAAGATTTTGGCGTCACTGCCAGGGACTAAGTTTGAATTTGTTATCATTAATATTAGATATAGTTGGTTTTTAAACTAAGTTTTGTTACACCTTCTGGATTATCACTACGCTTGATCTTATTTGTTAAGTTTTTAAGCACAGCGAGAGTACAGTAGATGTATGCCACACACACGTCAAGACAACTAACCTCTCCATGAGTACGATTCTCAGATTGAACAAACTTTTTGTTTAAGAAGAAGGAACCAACACCCAGACAAGATAGGAGATTGATAGGTAGTCAATGTTCCTGCTACCATGAGAAATAAATCTCACTCGAGACTTGCTGATCTTAGATCCAGCATAGCATATCTAACCATGGAGGCAAACAACTTTGGCCTAAAAAGTAGACTCATTCAGATGGTTCAATAAGACTAGTTTGGAGGCTATCCCTCAGAAAACCCTGGAACAGATATTCAGAAGTTCGAGGATCATTGCTTGACAATTAAGTATAATGGTGTCTCGTCAGACGCCATTAAACTTTGACTATTTAAGTACAATTTGAAGAAGATGCTAGGAAGTGGGTACATTCATTTCCTACCAGCACCTTCACCACATGGGATGAGCTTGTTGACAAGTTCTTGGAAAAATATTATCCTCCAGGTAAAACCACTCAACTTCGTAATAAAATTTCTTAATTTAAGAAGCAAGGTGGTGAATCTCTATATAAAGCATGGCATCGCTTCAAGAGATTGCTTTGCGAGTGCCCACACTATCAGATACCCAACTAAATGCTAATCCAAACATTCTACAATGGGCATGAGCCACAAATTCGAGTCAACTTAGATGCAGCAGTAGGAGGTGACTTGATGGAAAAGACAGAAGCTGATGGCTTTCGAATGATCGAAGCCATGGCCATTAACAACTACGAGTGGGGTGAACAAACTGAAAGGAGAAGAGTCACGAGTGTGCAAGACAATGATGAAGTGACTACTCTAAAAGAACAAGTAGTAGCACTCACGCAGATAGTCCAAAGTTCAATTACACCACAAGCGTCATCATCCTCCCAAGTATGCAAAATTTGCAGCGGACCATATGGTACGAATAATTGTTCATTGATTGCTGAATCTATTAATTACATAGGTAATACTAATAGAAATAATGACCCTTATTCTGCTACGTATAATCTGGGTTGAAAAAACTACCCAAACTTTTCATGGAGGAACAATGCAGGTCAACAGGTACCTTAGCACCAAAGACCTCCTATGGGCGGTGGAAATATGCAAGGCCCTTCACCTCAACAATTCCATTCATACTAACAAAGATGGCAACCACTAGCACTGCTGCCATAAGATTGTCAAAGTGAAGATGTATTGCATAAGCAAGTGCTTAGCCATGAAGCAACAATCAAACTGAGAGGTATAAATTAGCTAGCTAACAACACAACTCAATGCAAGACCACCGGGCACTCTTCCAAGTAACACCAAATCTCTGCCCACTAAATAAGAATATTGCAAGGCTATCACAACCAGAACTGGGCTTGATTTGGGGAAGAATGTAGCAACTCTAGCAGTAAAGTCGCTACTGAAGCCAATGAACGAGGAAGAAGAAGAGCTTTGAGTGATGCCTGCCTTAGCAAAGAAAGACAACCCCATGGT
Source organism: Hypericum perforatum (assembly GCA_012979155.1). Lineage (NCBI taxonomy): Eukaryota > Viridiplantae > Streptophyta > Magnoliopsida > Malpighiales > Hypericaceae > Hypericum > Hypericum perforatum. The sequence goes on from SOPF01025632.1 coordinate 15,183, forward strand.
AGAGCCACTCAAATCAGTACCAGAAAGGAAGTATCCTCCACCACTGTTCCCTCAAAGGGTAAACAAGTAAGCCTCACACCAAGCTACCTAAAGTTCTTGGAGGTTTTCAAGAACTTCTACATTAACATCCTGCTCCTTGACGCTTTTGAGCAGATTCCAACATACTGGAAGTGGATCAAGGAGTTTATTTCTCAGAAGAAGATCATTGATGACTTCAAAGTTATTCCACTGACAAGAGGTTATAGTGCTGTTTTGAGCCAGGAGCTTCCTTAGAAGATGAAGGACCCCAGAAGTTTTACCATCCCATACACCATTGAAGATCAAATGTTCAAGAAGGCATTGATCGATCTCGGTTCTAGCATCAACCTCATGACATTCTCAATCTTTCAAAAGCTTAGATTGGGAGACATGAAGTCAACATCTATAGTCCTTTAATTTGCTGACCAGACTGAGAGGGATTATGGAGAATGTGCTAGTTAAGGTCGATACTTTAATTTTTCCAATCGACTTCATTGTTATGGAGATAGAAAAAGACCATGATATGCCACTCCTCCTTAGTCGTCCTTTCTTGGCTACCAGAAAAACAAGTATTGATGTGGAGAAAGGTGAGCTACAGTTTAAGGTTTATGAAGATGAGGTTGTATTTAATATTTTCGAAGCAACCAAGTATCTGACTATAGAAGATGATTGCTATAGGATCAATGTTCTGGGCAAGATCATGGCTATGCATAGCATGGATACTATTGTAGAAAGTGAAGATAAGCAAGTGTAGGAGGCTGTATAGGAAGATAACGAGTGCATATATGACTCAAGAAAAATGGTGTTGTGGGTACGCACAGTAGAATCGCTGGAACTAGATGATACTCTTTGGCCTAAGCTACAGGCATCCACTATTGCATCACCGAACCTGGAACTCAAGCCACTTCTGTCTCATCTTAAGTACGCCTACTTAGATGAAGATCATAAGTTGTCAGTCATTATCTCTACCTTATTGGATCATAATCAAGAGAGCCAACTCTTTGAGGAGATATGCGAGCACAATAAGGCTATTGGATAGATACTTGTGGACATTAAGGGGATTAGTTCTTCTCTCTGTTAGCACAAGATTATTTTAGAGAAGGATTTCAGTCCATCAGTGGAGGTATAACATAGACTCAATCCAAAGCTCAAGGAGGTCATAAGGAAAGAGGTGATCAGGTTGTTGGATGCTAGTATCATTTATCCATTTTGGATTCAAAGTGGGTGAGTCCAACATAATGTGTTTTGAAGAAAGGAGGCATCACCGTAGTCTCCAATGCCAACAATGAGCTTATTCTGACCAGGATGGTAGTAGGCCATAATGTTTGTATTGACTTCCAAAAGTTAAACAAGGTAACTCGGAAGGATCATTTCTTACTACCATTTATTGACCAGATATTGGTTCGACTGGCAGGCCATACATATTACTGCTTTTCGGATGGATACTCTGGGTATCTTTAGATTGTAATTGCATATGAGGATCAGGAGAAAACCTTTTTCAACTGCCCTTAAGGTACTTTTGCTTTTCGTTGAATGCCATTTAGTTTATGTAATGCACCTACCATGTTTAAGCGATGCATGATGGCCATTTTTCTGATATGGTTGAGCACCAAATTGAGATCTTCATGGATGACTTCTCGGTGTTTGGTGTTTCATATAAACAATGCCTCCTACACTTGGGAAAGGTTCTTGAATGATGCAAGGATACTAACTTGGTCCTCAACTGGGAAAAGTGTCACTTCATGGTGATGAAAGGAGTAGTTCTGGGTCACAAAATCTTGAACAAAGGATTGGAAGTTGACAAGGCCAAACTGAAGGTCATTGACAAACTATCGCCTCCACTAACCATCAAAGGAATATGGAGTTTTCTATGCCATGCTAGATTTTATCGGCATTTTATCAATGATTTTTCAAAGATCACCAAGCCCTTTGTAAATTGCTTGAGAAGGATGTCCCATTCATATTTGATGAAGCATGCTAGGATGCTTTTATGATGCTAAAAAAGGCACTTGTGTCTACACCAATGATCATATCCCTAGATTGGGAACTTCTGTTCAAAATTATGTGCGACGCAAGCGATTATACTATTGGGGCTATCCTTGGTCAGAAGAAGACCATAGGGTTTCATGCCATCTACTATGCAAGTTGCACATTAGATGATGCTCAAATCAACTATGCAACAATAGAGAAGGAGTTTCTTCAGTGATTTTTTCCCTTGATTAGTTTTGAGCATACCTTCTCGGAAGCAAGGTGATTGTGTACATAAATCATGTTGCCATACGTTACCTCTTCAACAAGAAGGATGCTAAGCTAAGGCTCATCCAATGTATCCTCCTCCTTCAAGAGTTTGACATAAAGATCTGTGACCAGAAGGGTGTTCTGAACCTAGTGGTGGATCATCTCTCGGATCTTGATAACCCAGTAGTAACAACCCTTTCTCCCATTAATGAATCTTTCCTCGATGAACAATTGTATGCATTAGATGTCATTTCCATTCCATGGTATGCTGACTATGTCAATTATCTTGTGAGCAACATTATGCCTCCTAACATGTCTTTCGACATAAAGAAAAGATTTTTGCATAATATCAGGTATTACGTGTGGGACGAGCCTTATTTTTTCAAACTAGGGAAAGTTCAACTTTTGAAAAGGTGTTTACTACAAGAGGATCAAGAACTTATCTTGTACCACTACCACAGCTCCCCATACGGAGGACATTTTGCGGGTGAACACACTACTGCCAAGGTATTGTAGAGTGGATTCTATTGGCTGACACTCTTCAAGGATGCTGCAGAGTTTGTAAAGAGATGTGATCGATGCTAGCAAATAGGAAACATCACCCATCATGACAAGATGTCACAAATGAGCATTATGGAAGTTGAGATATTTGACGTATAGGGTATAGACTTCATAGGCCCTTTTGATCCATCTGATTATACTCTTTACATTCTTCTTGTAGTTAATTATGTCTCCAAGTGGGTCAAAGCCATGGTACTACCGACCAATAATGAAAAAGTGATAATTAAGTTCTTACAAAAGAACATTTTTAGTTAGTTTGGTGTTCCTAGAATTCTGATCAGCGATGGTGGCAAGCACTTTTGTAGTAACTTGCTTGCAAATGCATTGGCAAGGTGTGGAGTCAAGCATAAGATTGGAATAGCTTACCACCCTCAGACTAGTGGACAAAGGAAAAGTCTCCAATTGTTATATTAAGAGAATTCTAGAGGTTACGATAAATCCCTCTCAAAATGATTGGTCTGGTAAGTTAGATGATGTATTATGAACATACCAGATTTTGTATAAGATTCCAATTGGAATATGACCATACTAGCTTGTCTACAGAATAGCATGTCACCTTCCAGTTGAGCTAGAATACAAGGCTTATTAGGCTCTTTATCGGATGAATTTGAATCTCGAGAAGGCTGGTGAGAAATGAATGTTGCAGCTTGAGGCCATTTATGAGTTTTGATTAGGAGCTTATGAGAATGCACGACTTTACAAGGAACGGACTAAGAAATTACTGATAAGAAGATCCTTCGTCATGTGTTTTCCATAGGCCAACATGTATTGATGTATAACTCATGTTTGAAACTCTTTCCAGGTAAGCTTATGTAGGCACATCCAAAACATTCAAGGCCTAATCGACTTCCATCCAAATCTGATTGATGTCAAGTGAAGAAGGAACAAGGATCAATTCGTATTTGGGAGTTTATTACGAATTGATATGCATTTGAAGTCATTTGGACGTACCTAATTGCTCTTTGCCATCTTACATCAAGTTTAGTTCATTTATTTAAGTCAAGTTCATTTTAGTCCTTTAAGATTATTTCAATTAAGTAGATTCATTTTATTTAATTCTAGGTTCATGTATTGTGACCCTTGGACGAAATTGGCTTAATGACCAACCCAAGCTCACTTAGTTTCTTTAAATATGCAATCTGAATGTAATAAAAAAACAACTTATGATGAATTGAATTGAGTGTTATCTCGCTAATTACCTTGTGTGTAAATGATCGTGCATGGATTTGCATGGAGAGCATGGATTTGCCTCGTTTATGCATGGATTTGCATAGCTGAAGCATGGACTCACTTTGTTGTCTGTGGATTCGCATGGTCTGTTCATGGACTCAAACATTTATCCAACATCTGCCCTGGCTGGCCGTTTGATTCATCAAACACCCTTAGATCACACAACGGAGGTTGTTCCTAATCACGGTTCTATCTTTTAATTTTTGTTATCAGCTTAGTTCCATTTCATTCATACCAAATTCCCTCTCATTCGGACCGTTTCTCATCATTTTAAACCCCAATTCGTGAGAGCTTTCCTTTAGATGCTTAAGTTCTCAATCAAATCAGTCCACCATCACCACATAAAATCATTCGCTTCCACTACACTACATCATGTGGTATCAGAGCTATTGATGAGATTATCTTGATTTCCATATCAAGAGGAGAGGGAGAGAGTTCATTTTCATACACCCTTGTGAGTTTAAGTGAGCCAAACACAAAGCTGATCAACAGGATTTTGTGATCATTGATCCGAATCCCTAATTCCTACCAAACTCCACTAAATATCTGATCTGAGACATGATTGTTCCTGATGTGAATTGAAGGTTTTCCAATCTGGAGAACAATTTGAAGTCCATTCTCAATCGTTTGGATAATTTTGCACCCCGATCTGATGTTCGTGCAAAATCTGTAAAGAAGGACGATGTGATTTCATGTGCTACGATCTTTTCAAGAAGAGGAGTGCATGGAGAACGTGAATCAAGAGATCATGGACGTGGAGTTTGTGCCAAAGTTGTGAGCAAGCTTAGGCTTGGACTTTGTAACTCTTCCTTACTCTTTACTTCTTGCTTTCCTCTTGCTTTTGTTCATGCAATATGTTCATGTTCTTGCTTGTTTATATAATAAATATTCGTGAGTAGTTTAATTTGTGAGTTTGATGCCTTGAAATCCTAAGTAAAGTTAAAGGTTTAAGGTGGTAAAAATAATAAGGACCATGAACTTGTTAAGAACTTAATGCTTAGTCTAGACTGGCCACCTAGATTTATGAACATAATCAAGTCCTTGAGACCGAAAGGAGATAGGTTTGATCGAAAAATTAATTTGTTGATCCGTTGCCTTGTGAGATGTGGACTCCTCCTTGGTGATAGATTATCCAAAGGGTGATGTTTATAGTTGGTCTTTAGATAGGATTAAGTGACTCGTAGGGGCAAAAGCACATCGAGTTCACTTAATCCTAGGTAAAGATCAATTTAGACTAATCTAGCGCGAAAGTGTAGATTAGTTGCCTTGAAACACCCGGATCATGACACGAACTTAACAAACCCCTCGAATCATTTAGCTAGCTTAGTTGCTCGATGGTATCTTACTCACTTTAGTTTAATTTGCTTGTCTTTGTATTTATGTTGTTGTTGTTGCTAAAATATTGTTTACTTGATAGTTATTGTATTTGCTAGATTTGTGTGCTAAATTACCAAAACCATCAATCCAAATCAAGTTCCTAAAACATAGTAAGTAAGCCGAGTAAGGCATTCGCTTAATCCTCGTGGGATCGACAACCCTACTTCATAAAACTATATTGCGACGGTGGTTGGAGGTGTTTCACGATGCCGAAGACCACTCTTATCAATTGGCACCGTTTCCGGGGATTGAGTTTCGAACCTAAAGCTTAGCTTACGAACTTGAGATAGGAACTTTTGTCAACTAGAAAAAAAATTTCTTGCAACTCGTCGGAAATTTTTTTTCAGCTACTGCCACTCGTGGATTTTAAATTTTTGGCCATCTTAGATTCTGAATTGGAAAAACACATGCTGTGATACAATTGTGCATTTGGAAGTCTTCTTTCATTTGCCGTTGATTTCACCCAAATTGGAGTTCGAAAGAAAAAGTTATCGCATTTACGAGTCACAAAGGTCAAATCTGACGAGTCTTGCGAAAAATTTGAACGAAAATTCTTGCCAAGAAATTTTAGGTTCGCATTTTATTTTTCCGAGGGTCAAAACTTCCAAATTTGTAAAAATAAGCCAATCTAACTTTGTGGACATGGAAGTCTTCTTTCCATAGCCGCTGAGTTTGCACTTTTTGGAGTTCGGACGAAGAAGTTATCGTATTTTGAACACACAGTTCATTTCTCACAATTCTTGCGAAAAACTTGCTCGGAAAATTTTGGCGAGCTCGCATTTTATTTTTCTGGAGGTCTTTAAGTCCGATTTTTTGAAAACAAGTCAAGGTGAAGTTGTAGTTTGGGAAGTCTTCTTTCCATAGCCACTGACCTCATAAAAAAGAAATTCAGACAAAAAAGATATCGTATTTTGAAGTTGTACGAGCAAAATACAATTTTTGGACGAGTCTTGCCAAAACATAGAATATGATTAGCCTCGTATTTTCACTATTTGAATAGTGAAAATCAAATCTGGGAAAAATTTCCTTAGTCAAAGTTGTAGCATCGGAAGTCTTCTTTCATTTGCCGCTGACCTTGACTAAATAAGAGATCGGACGAAAAAGTTATAAGTCTTCTAAGTTGCATGCCCAAAACACTCCCAACCACCAACTTCCTTTTGGAAAGTAAAGTGGACGTAGGACACTTGGAAAGTTCATTGTGACAAGAAAAACTTTGACAAGAGAGGCTAAATCAAGAAAGATTACAACAAGAAAGGATGAATTCCTTTGGTTACCATTGGTACAATGGAATTCAAAAATCAATTTTGGACGATGAAATTGGGAACATACGTGAACTGGTGGAAGCAAATCAAAGGAAACTCGATCTCACCCAAGCTCAGCTTTGGACTTGTGAGTGGTACGGATGTGAGGGACATGAGAAAAGTCGATGTGCAGAATACAGGTTCCCCACCCACCATGGAGCACCCTCAGATTATGAGAGTTTTGAGCATTATGATGAGGGGCAACATGAAACCATTTGTATTCCAACGTAGAGCGAAAATCCTTATTCCTCATGGTGCAATGAAGAAGAACAACCTCTATGGTCTGATTCCCTTGAAGATAGATTGGACTCAATAGAAGCACGAATGGATAAGGTGTTTGAAAATGGTGATGATATACTCAATGAGTTTGAGAAATTGTGTATGCCAAGTCAAACTTTTGAGAGAACACAAGCCACTCAGATGATATTTGCACTAGTGTACATACAAAAGATGCCATCTTCATTAAACCATTCGAGCTAATCTATCATTTAGGGGAAAACAATGAAGTGCAAGTGGAGGATGACGATAAGCAAATGGACTTGAAAGTTGAGGAACCTCCATACGTTCCTCAACAATCATGCATCTATCCAACGTCATTCCTAGAAGATTTATATAGTATAGAAAACAAAGGGCATTTGTGGGATTTTGAAACAGAGGATTGTTACAAAGAAACCCCAACGAGCTTGTTTATTCATGCCAATGCACTTCCAAAAGAGGATAAAAAGAATGAGGAAAAGGAGGAAGAGAAAGAAGAGATTGGGTTTGAAGAGAGCACTAAAAAAGAAGCTGACGAGCATATTACTAGTGCTAATTTCTTTGTGTATAAATCTTTCTCAACCATAGATTTGGCGAATATTAAAGATTTAGAGGAAAAAGAGGAAGCCATATCTAAGGAAGAGTCTAGTATTATCCGCCACAATATTTCACCTTGACTTCAAGATCCAAAAAGATTTGCTAAACCTTTACTATTGGAGATGGTAAGTGATGGAAAAACACCCTACCAGAATGTTGAACAACCTCCCACTCTTGGTTGGGATTGGTTAAACTTGGGTGAGATTTTGAAATCTCTCAATCCTATGATTAATGTGAGTGTTATTGACCAGTTGGTTGATTGGCAGATGTCAGCATTTTTGCGATTGATAAGGGATAAAAAGTTACTCCTATATGATTGGTGTGCTCAACAATTTATATTGGGTATTGACCTAGGAATGGGAAGTTAGAACACAAAGGTGACTGTAGCAAAAATAGCACTTACTCACAAAATGAGCATACCATATTACTACTTGGTGACTCAACTAGGCTTGTAGCCAAAAAGGTCACAGAGAGGTAGTTCATCATGGTATGCCATTAATGAGTTGTGTGATTTGCAAAAGTCAAAAATTGCAACTGTGACCTATCAAAATGGGGCGTCTGGTTTTCAAGCTTTCCAGGAACACAGTGTAAATAAAAGCCAAAAAAATTAGCGTAGATTGTATCATAAAGTGTGTTAATTTGTTTGTATATTATTTGTGTGTTTGTTTTAGTTTAATATTTTTTGTTTATAAGTCTAGCATGTTAGGGAACACTCTATCCACATATGACGTTGACCATGGCAAGACAGCAAGCCAAGCTCAAAAAACAAAGGTGTACATTGATCTGCATCAGGCACACAACGAATTGACCAGGGAGCTCCTTTTTTCTTTGTTTTTATTTTTATTTACTTTATTGTAAATTCATATTTATGTGTTATATATTAGTTTGTTCATATTTTTTTTGTTGTTTGCTTATTTTGAGATATGTTTTTCGTATCTTTGGTGATCCAGTACAGAAGTGTTCCAATTTGAGCTCTGTAGGGTTCGATCTTCTTGCTACTTCTTAACGTACTAGATCATCTAAATAAAACTATCTCAAATTTTGTTTTCTTTTTGTAATTAGGTGTTTATTGATATCTTAGACACATTGAGGATAATGTGTCATGATGTGCGTGTGAACGGACACACATCGACCTATGTTTTGTGCATATTTTGTCCACGCTTTATTCTCATTTCATCGTATGTCGAGTATGTTTTTATGCATTTTGTGTTTATGTTGAGGAGTGGGAAATCTGTCGATATTTGGTGGTTTTGTAGGTGATTCCATGAAGATTGACAAAGTAGTGAGGCGTGGTGCGATGGCGGATAGGAAGGTCTGAAGAATTGGAGAGTCGGAAGCGACAGAAGGTGAACTGATGAGATCCAGTGAACCGCTGGAAAAGCCAGCGACCCGCTGGATGTGAGCAGATGACTTCCAGCGAACCGCTGGAAAAGCTAGCGACCCGCTGGATTGCTCGGAAAAACTCAGAAGACCTGTTTAGTCAAATTAGGACTTTTCTTTTAGGTCTTGTTTTTAGGCTAGCCTATATAAGGCTTTGAACTTTAGGTTAAGGGCACTCTTGAACGTTTTCACACAAGAGATCAACCCTAGTTACTTTTTGCTTTCAATTTGGAGAATTGTGATCGGTGACTCGGATTAATCAATCAACGAGCTATTTTCATAACTCGTGGTCAGGTGTTGTCTTTTCATTCATCTACTTGATCATTAATTGCTTGGTTAATTCGTTTTGAGTGTTCGCGTGTTAAGAGTGACAACTTAGTACGTAACATAGATCACGTTCTCGCTCTTTTGTTTGTTAAGTTAGTTAATCGTTGTGCAAATTCAGGATTGACAACCCTAGTTTGTTCAGCGCTTCGTAGTAATTAATCATAATATAATCATTCGAATTGTGTTGCTTAGATTAAAATTGCAAATTCATAATCCAGTACTTAGAGAATTGATTAATTTGTCCCTGTGGAGACGATCTTACTTATCATTCTATTACTTGATCGATCGTGTTCTCTTACACGTAATTTAGACCCGATATTTATCGCATCAAGTTTTTGGCGCCGTTGCCGGGGACAGATTTAATCAATCTGTCTTTAATATTGGACACAGCTTTCACGATTTTGAGACTAAGCTTTTTGCACCCGTGTTGTTCCTCAATACGCCTGATCTTCTTCATTGAGTTTTGCAGTGAGTGACAGCGCAGAAGGTGCATGCCACACACCCGTTCTGACAATCAACCCCTTCTTGAATACGACCCCGAAATTGAACAAACCCTTCGCTCGAGACTAAGGAACCAACACAAAGAAGAGATGGCAGATCAGAATCGGGTAATTAATGCTCCCGCAAACAACAACAAGAGAAGGCAGACGCACCCTAGGCTTGCTGACCTTCGACCCAGTATCGAATACCCAGCTGTGGAGGCTAATAACTTTGAGATCAAGTCTGGCCTTATTAATCAGGTTCGTGAAGATCAGTTTGGAGGCAATCCCTCAGAAAACCCTGCGAAGCACATCCAAACCTTTGAAGATCATTGCTCGACAGTCAAATACAATGGAGTTTCAGCAGATGCACTCAAGTTGCGACTATTCAAGCACAGTTTAAAGGATGATGCTAGAGAATGGGTTGACGGCTTCCCTGCAGGCACTTTTACCACATGGGACGAGCTTGCAGACAAATTCCTAGAGAAATACTACCCACCAGGCAAGACCACTCAGCTACGTAACAAAATTTCGCAGTTCAAGCAACAGGGTGGCGAGTCTCTACATGAAGCATGGCGTCGCTACAAGAAGCTGCTACGTGACTATCCACACCACCAGATTCCAGAATGGATGCTCATTCAAACTTTTTACAACGGATGTGAATCACAAGTTCGAACCAGCTTAGACGCAGCAGCTGGAGGTGATTTGATGGAAAAAGAAGAAACTGAAGGGTTCCGCATAATTGAAGCCATGGCCACCAACAATCACGAGTGGGGAGATAGGGTGGAAAGAAAGAAAGTGGCCAGCGTACAGGACAACAGTGAGATCACTGCGCTCAAGGCACAGGTGGCAACTCTCACACAATTAATCCAAGCCTCATATGCACCAACTTCCACACTTGCTCAGGTTTGCGAGATCTGTACTGGACCTCATGTTACTGATAATTGTTCTTTGCTAGCCGAATCTGTGAATTATGTAGGTAATAATAATAACAAGAACAATGATCCGTATTCTGCCACGTATAACCCAGGTTGGAGAAACCACCCAAACTTTTCGTAGAGAAATAATGCAGGTCAACAGGTACCTCAGCAACCCAACATCCCTATGGCTGCTAACAGTGCTCAAGGCCCTCAGCCACAACAACCTCAGAATTATCACCAAAAGTGGCAAAAACAGCCACCACCTCAACCAGATCGGAGGAATGAAGATGAGTTGAGGAAGCAAGTTCTCAGTCATGAAGCCACGATCAGAAATCTGGAAATTCAGATAGGTCAGCTTGCACTTCAATTGAACGCAAGGCAACCGGGAACACTTCCAAGCAACACAGAAACCCCTCCTACACAGCAAGAACACTGTAAGGCAATTACAACCAGAAGTGGGCTAGATTTGGGGAAGAACATTGCAAGCCCAGCATCGAAACCATCTGGAAAACCAGTGAGTGAGGAGGAAGAAGAACTTCGGGTGAATTCTACAGTAGTTGAGAAAGACAAGTCTACCAAGGAAATTGTCAAGCCAGTACAAGAGAGAAGATATCCTCCGCCACCTTTCCCTCAAAGAGTTAACAAACAAGCTTCTCATCCTAGCTATCAGAAGTTTCTGGAGTTATTCAAGAATCTTCTTATCAACATTCCACTACTCGATGCATTTGAGCAGATGCCCACATACAGAAAGTGGATTAAAGAGTTCATTTCGAAGAAAAAGATCATCGAGGACTTCGAGGTCATACCTTTGACTAGGGGATGCAGTGCAGTTCTAAGCTAGGATCTTCCTCAGAAGATGAAGGATCCTGGCAGTTTCACCATACCTTGCACTATTGGCGATCAGATTTTCAAGAAGGCACTTATTGATCTGGGATCTAGCATAAACCTCATGCCGTATTCTATATTCCAAAAGCTTGGTTTGGGGGATATGAAGTCTACATCCATAGTTCTCCAGCTTGCAGATAGATCAATAGATAGGCCAAAGGGGATCATCAAAAATGTGCTTGTGAAGGTTGACACGTTAATCTTTCCGGTGGACTTCATCGTTATGGAAATAGAAGAAGACCGTGATGTGCCGCTCCTCCTAGGTCGACCATTCCTTGCGACAGGAAAAACGAGTATTGATATAGAAAAGGGAGAGCTGCGATTTAAGGTTTGCGACGATGAGGTCGTGTTCAACGTCTTCGACGCAGCCAGGTATCCATCTATCGATGATGACTGTTATAGGATCGACGTGATAGACGAGATTGTGAGCAGTTTTGAGGCCTCTACCGAAGGCAATTTGGAAGTAGTGCTGGAGTCTGAAGTAGAAGAGACTAATTCTGAAGTGATGGAGCAAGTAGCATGGGTACGTATAGCAGAATCACTAGAGCTAGACAGCACACCCAGAGTCAAGTTGCAAGCATCTATTCTTGCACCACCTGAATTGGAACTCAAGCTACTACTAGGACATCTGAAGTACGCCTATCTGTGTGAAGGTAACAAGCTTCCTGTAATTATTTTTGCATCATTGACGCATGAGCAGGAAGAACAGCTCATCAACGTGATTTCAAGACACAAAGAAGCGTTGGGATGGACACTTGGTGATGTGAAAGGCATCAGCCCATCTCTTTGCCAACATAAAATCATTTTGGAGGAGGACTTCACACCATCGGTGAAGGCCCAACGAAGGCTCAACCTGAAGCTGAAGGAGGTGGTTCGGAAGGAAGTAATCAAATGGCTTGATGCTGGCATAATCTACCCAATCTCAGATTCTAAGTGGGTAAGCCCTATTCAGTGCATCCCCTAGAAAGGAGGTATTACAGTTGTTCCCAATAAAAACAATGAGCTTATCCCTACACGAGTAGTGGTGGGACATTGGGTCTGCATTGATTTTCGGAAGCTGAACAAAGCCACCCGAAAGGATCATTTCCCTCTACCATTTATTGACCAGATGCTGGATAGACTAGTAGGTCATGATTACTACTGCTTTCTGGATGGTTACTCAGGATATCTTCAAATCCCTATTGCACCTGAAGATCAAGAAAAGACTACCTTCACCTGCCCCTATGGTACCTTCGCTTTTCGCCGAATGCCGTTTGGACTCTGTAATGCACCTGCCACCTTTCAGCAGTGTATGATGGCAATCTTTTCTGACATGGTTGAGCGTCAAATCGAGATTTTTATGGATTATTTCTCGGTTTTCGGAGACTCATTTGAGGGATGCCTCCTACATCTGGGATAGGTTTTAGAACGCTACAAGGAGACTAATCTGGTGCTCAACTGGGAAAAATGTCACTTTATGGTTACTGAAGGAGTGGTCCTTGGCCATAAAATATCAAGTGACGGCCTAGAAGTTGACAGGGCCAAACTGGAAGTCATCGACAAGCTTCCCCCTCCACTATCTATAAAGGGAATGCGGAGTTTCCTAGGCCATGCTGGGTTTTACAGGCAGTTCATCAAGGACTTCTCAAAAATCACGAAGCCACTATGCAAATTGCTTGAAAAGGAGGTTCCCTTTATCTTCAATGAAGAATGCAAGTCAGCCTTTCAGCATCTTAAGGAGACACTCGTCTCCGCACCTTACAGCACCCAATTGGGATCTTCCATTCGAGATCATGTGTGATGCAAGCGACTATGTAGTCGGCGCTGTACTCGGTCAGAGAAAAACCACAGGATTTCATACAATTTACTATGCCAGCCGCACATTGGACACTGCTCAAGTCAATTATGACACGACGGAAAAAGAATTTTTAGCAGTAATCTTCTCCCTTGATAAATTCCGCTCATACCTGCTCGGAAGCAAAGTGACGGTATACACAGACCATGCAGCTACACGATACCTCTTCACTAAGAAGGATGCTAAGCCCAGGCTCATAAAATAGATCCTCCTTCTTCAAGAGTTCGACATCAAAATACGTGATCAGAAGGGAGCGGACAACCCAGTGGCTGATCATCTTTCGCGCCTTGAGAACCCATCGGTAATATCTTTCTCTCCTATTAATGAATCTTTTCCTGATAAACAATTATATGCGCTAGATGTCATATCTATGCCTTGGTATGCTGATTTTGTTAATTACCTTGTTAGCAACATCGTACCCCCTAACCTTTCTTCCGAACAGAAGAAAAGATTTTTACATGATGTCAGGTTTTATGTATGGGACGAACCATACCTGTTCAAACAAGGAAAAGATCAACTACTACGCCGGTGTGTACCTCAGGAAGAGCAAGAAGTCATCCTCCATCACTGCCACAACTCACCTTATGGAGGCCATTTTGCTGGCGAGCGCACTGCTGCCAAGGTGCTTCAAAGCGGTTTTTACTGGCCCTCTCTGTTCAAGGATGCCATGGAATTCGTGAAGAAAAGTGACCGCTGCTAACGGACAGGAAACATATCCCGTCGTCATGAGATGCCCCAGCACAGATTCATAGAGGTGGAAATATTCGACGTATGGGGAATCGACTTCATGGGACCGTTCCCACCATCCGACCGAAACCTCTACATACTCCTCACAGTGGACTACGTTTCCAAATGGGTGGAAGCAGTGGCTCTCCCGATAAACGATACAAAGGTAGTCACTAAATTCTTGCAGAAATATATTTTTAGTCGTTTTGGGACTCCTAGGATTCTTATCAGCGACGGAGGAAAGCACTTTTGCAATAACTTGCTCGCCAATGCACTGACGAAGTACAGAGTTATTCACAAGATCGCTACAGCCTATCATCCCCAAACTAGTGGTCAAGTCGAGGTGTCAAATCGCGAAATCAAGAGGATCTTGGAAGTCACGGTAAACCCATCGCGGAAGGACTAGTCCAGCAAGCTGGATGATGCACTATGGGCCTACAGGACAGCCTACAAGACCCCCATCGGAATGTCACCATACCAACTGGTTTATGGGAAGGCATGTCATCTACCAGTCGAGCTTGAACACAAGGCATACTGGGCAACCCGCCAATTAAATCTAAACCTCGACAAAGCTGGAGAAAGACGCTTGCTGCAACTCGAAAAACTCGAAGAATTTTGACTAGGAGCATATGAGAACGCCAAGCTTTACAAGGAGAAGACCAAGAGGTGGCAAGATAAAAAGATCTTGCACCGCGAGTTCTCTGCGGGCCAACAGGTACTTCTCTATAACTCTCGCCTTAAACTTTTCCCAGGAAAACTCAAATCGCGATGGACTGGACCCTATACCGTTGTCACCGTATCACCTTACGGCGCCATCCAAATCCGTAATAATGACACTAAGGAAGAGTTCAAGGTCAATGGACAACGATTGAAGGTTTACCTCGGCGACCGTTTCGACACTCAAGAAGGCCGCATAGACCTTCACGACCCTGCGCCTCAGTAAGACTACACCACCGTCAAGCTAATGACGTTAACTTAGAACTACCTCTTTCGTTTCCTTTTCATTTTTGCAATCTTTAGAGTCACTCGTCCGAGTTTCCCCGAGTTTGTGGGTTTATAAGGGAATGTACATAGTGTCACCCTCGAAAAAAAAAGTGTGTTCGTGTTTTTTTCTTTTATTTTTACAGGACTAACAAGTGGAGGAAGATACGAGGTCAGATTCGGGGAGAAAAGGCGATCCAGTGAAACCCAGCGACCCGCTGGGATTTCCAGCGACCCGTTGGAAGTGTCCAGGGGCAAACCCAGCGACCCGCTGGGATTTCCAGCGACCTGCTGGAAGTTGGCCGAAACAAACCCAGCGACTCGCTGAGATTTCCAGCGACCCGCTGGAAGTTCAGGGTTTAAAACCCCCGAACCAACCCCTTCTTCTCACTTTTCCTCTTCTCCAAACAACCTCCCCTCCCAATTTCCTCTCCTCCAAACCCCTCACAAACACCCATCCACAAACACCCATCCACACACACCCATCCATCAAGACTGCCACGACACAACCAACGCAACACCACAACACCATCCCGACCTCTGCGCATTCCTCGCCAATCTCAAGTTTTTTTCCCCCTTTACTTTTTTTTTTGTCTTTTGCAGATCCCGGACTCAAAACTTCGAGTCTCCATCCACCGTCGACTGGGCTTTGCTGTGCTCACCAAGATTTTTCCGGAACACCAACCACCGCCGTTGACCGCCATTGACCACCATTGACTGCCGTTGACCGCCGTTGACTTTCATTGACTTTTTCTTCTGACCAAGTCCATGGCTCCAAAGCGAAGCAGGACATCGTCCCATCATCCCGGTGAGTCGAGCTCTGCTCCACCTTCGTCTGTCGACATAGCGCGAAGGTATGGCGCTCCTTTTCCTATCTTTAGTGAGGTTGAAGGTGAGCGGTTTACTAAATTTGCGGACTGCCAATTTGTTGAATACTTGACTATTGATTGGAGTGAGATGCATGCGCTCGGCATTGATATTGATTTGCGTCGTGCATTGGATGATCTTGGGTGGAATGTTTTTTGCCAACACGAATGTTGATATTCACCCTGAGGTAGTTTCACTGCACGACTGTATGGTAGGCCAATCACTGTAGATGAACAGCTGCTTGTTGACCTTCTTGAACTGCAAGCTGGGGGTGGGGCTTTTGATTTCAAAAACAATAGAGCTGCACAAGTGGAGTGGAAGGACCTTACCGGTCTCCCCCACTATAAAACACAGCCACCTGCTAGCCTCCTCCCCGACCTCTATATGGGTGTGTTACACCATTTTATGTGCGCTTGTTTTAGTGGTCAGTATGAAAACAACCGGCTAACTCGTCCCCAGATCTATGCTCTCTCCTGTGTTAAGAATCGGAAACCATTCAATACTGTTCAACTGATTTATGATGTTATTCGACGTACGTTGAACATGACTGACCCCAAATGACTAGGACTTGGCCACATTGTTGCTTTGCTGGTTCGTCACTTTTTGCTAGGTTGGGACTCCCTTCCGTTGGCGGACATCTTTCGGCCGGCGATTATCACTCGCGACCAACTGGTGAGGTGGCACTTGCTGTACAAACAAGATACTCCGCACGGCACATCCCTTTACAAGGAAGTACCATGGGAAGATCGCCAGGCTGTCCAAGATCAGTTGCGCCTGTCCGAGACCGATGATCCTCCAAGTTCCGACTTTGAGCAACGATTGGAGAACTTAGAGGTCCAAGTCCAGTCTCTTGTTTCCGATCATGCCGCATTCCGGAGTCAATACCAAGCCGATCAAGAATACAACCGTGCACAGTGGGAGTGGCTTCGGGCGAATCTACCACACCAGCCTCCTCACCCATGAACAGGTGTTACCGCTCCTCTCTTTCCTTTCGTTAATTTTGTTTGTTTTTGTGTTTTGTTCTTGTTTGTTGCTTGCTACTTCACATTAAGGACAATGTGTTCTCTAAGTGTGGAGTTGCACGCTGTGTGCATTGTGATGTGTTAGGAATGTTTTACCTTATTTTCTTTTGTTAACATATGCATGTGATCGAGTCTGCTTTGTGTGGCGTGTGTTTTTGATTGAAGTGTCGAGTCGTTTGCAATTGATGAACTCCCCTCCAACTTGTGAACTTAGAGTGACCACTGAATCTTATTGCTCGGTCAGGAATTGAACTTGAATGTTGTAAGCAGAATTATGTGGGCTCAACACCCTTAGTTATTTAGGTTGATAGTTGCACTAGGTGGACCATGCGTGAGAGCTTGATGAGTGACCTTGTGAGAAATTTGTGCCGAAGGATGAGACACCCGTCTCTATTTTATTCATGAGGTGCTCGCGTGTCTCGGGTGATGGGAATAGTATATTAGCACTTGGCGTGATTTCGTAGTGTGGGGTGAGTTATATATCGGGGGCCATTTTGATGTTGAGCCTAGAGCCTTAGAGCCTAAAACATGTTCTTATCCATTGCATAACCCCATTGAGCCTAAGCCTTTTCATTGAGTTACTATTAGCACACCACTACATGAGCTGATATCTAACCCCCACCTACCCTTAACTGTCCAGTCCAAGGAAATAGGACATTAATTGTGGGATGATTTTGTAAGGGTGCATCTTGTAGTATAGCTGGGGGTACTGACTATCAATTGGGTTTGAAAAAGGGTAGAACTGAGGCTAACAGTCAAAAGCTGGGATAAGTCGCTATCAAATGTGCATGAAGTTATGAAAGAAAAGAAAAGTTCACAAAGGAAAAGAAAAAGAAAAAAAAACAAAAGAAGAAAAAATGAACAATGAAAAAGAATGGAAAAGGTTCCTTGTGAAAATGTGAAGAAAAAGAAAAAAAAAGAGAGCACACAATGAAAAGTGGGTGGCTTTTTCCCGAGTAAATGCCTCTAGGATGTGGGATCATTGGGTTGAGTGCTTAGTCATTATAGGGTGAGATGTTTAGTATAGCCGAGAGTTAGATTCTTATGTAATCCTCGGATTGGGTGGTTTAGCCATTACTCACGGACTTATCCTTCCCTTACCCTAAGCCACATTACAACCCTATGCAAAGTCCCTCTTGATTACGAGCCTTGCGTTGCTTGAGAGAGTGTCAAGTGCGAAGTATAATATTTTGTTGACCCTGAGCATGAGTGATAGGTAGTTGACTACCCAATATAAGTGAGAATAAATTGATCCTACCCACTGAGTGTCAGTTCTCGTGTATGGTCCGCTTAGTGCGAAAGTTAGGTTAAACAGTTGAGGGTATTGGGTTTACATGAATTTTGCTTTGACAGTTAAGTGAGATGAATGACGAGCGAGAGGATGATGCATGTTGCGATTTGTTTCTAATAAGGAGGTGCCGTGAAAATGGTAGTTCTGATGCAACTTGCTTGGGGACAAGCAAGAACTTAAGTGTGGAGTTGTGATGTGCGTGTGAACGGACACACATCGACCTATGTTTTGTGCATATTTTGTCCACGCTTTATTCTCATTTCATCGTATGTCGAGTATGTTTTTATGCATTTTGTGTTTATGTTGAGGAGCGGGAAATCTGTCGATATTTAGTGGTTTTGTAGGTGATTCCATGAAGATTGACAAAGTAGTGAGGCGTGGTGCGATGGCGGATAGGAAGGTCTGAAGAATTGGAGAGTCAGAAGCGACAGAAGGTGAACTGATGAGATCCAGCGAACCGCTGGAAAAGCTAGCGACCCGCTGGATGTGAGCAGATGACTTCCAGCGAACCGCTGGAAAAGCCAGCGACCCGCTGGATTGCTCGGAAAAACTCAGAAGACCTGTTTAGTCAAATTAGGAATTTTCTTTTAGGTCTTGTTTTTAGGCTAGCCTATATAAGGCTTTGAACTTTAGGTTAAGGGCACTCTTGAACGTTTTCACACAAGAGATCAACCCTAGTTACTTTTTGCTTTCAATTTGGAGAATTGTGATCGGTGACTCGGATTAATCAATCAATGAGCTATTTTCATAACTCGTGGTCAGGTGTTGTCTTTTCATTCATCTACTTGATCATTAATTGCTTGGTTAATTCATTTTGAGTGTTCGCGTGTTAAGAGTGACAACTTAGTACGTAACATAGATCACGTTCTCGCTCTTTTGTTTGTTAAGTTAGTTAATCGTTGTGCAATTCAGGATTGACAACCCTAGTTTGTTCGGCGCTTCGTAGTAATTAATCATAATATAATCATTCGAATTGAGTTGCTTAGATTAAAATAGCGAATTCATAATCCAGTACTTAGAGAATTGATTAATTTGTCCCTGTGGAGACGATCTTACTTATCATTCTATTACTTGATCGATCGTGTTCTCTTGCACGTAATTTAGACCCGATATTTATCGCATCATGTCATTCAAGTGTGGGGGAGGGTTCCCTTCATGAATTTTCCTGTTTATATATGTGTGTCTAGGTTTAGACTTGGTATAATATTATTAAAAATTTGACCCCTTTCAAAAATATTCAACTTTTGTTAGAAGATTGTCACCTTATTAGTTAGGAATTTAACTCATGCACAAAGCTTAGGAATATATAGAAACCTCACACTCAGTTATTTAGACTAGTAGTTTCGCTGTTTAGACTAGACTAGAATGTTGATGTGTGAACCTTGTGAGGTAATTTGAGCCGAAAGAGGAGACATATGTCCCTAATTCTTTTCATGAGGTGCATACTAAGTCAGTTGATTAAGAGTATCCTACTAATACTTGTCATAGTCTTAGTTGTGCAGAAGTTAGTGGGACGACGGGGGCATTCTTTGACATTTGAGCCTAGAGCTTTAGAGACAAAATCCTATGATTTCCAATTGCTTAACCAATTTGAGCCTAGCCTTTTCTTGATAATAGACTAGGTAATCAACTTTTAGCCTAAATGACCGATCTTCCTTACCTTTGACCATCATATCCGAGGATTATAGGAAAAGTTGTATGGGTTTAGTTGGTATATTAATGTAAATGGTTTAAATTAATGAAATTATGGAAAAATTGAGTGGTCAAGTGTAGAAGCCGAGTTTGTGCCTAGACATGCTAAGTTATTTTATGTTTATGTAAAAAAAATTGTGTTGTAAAAATTGTGTTAGTAAAAAAAAGAAAGAAAAGAAAACAAAAGAAAAAAGAGAAAAAAAGAAAAAAATGCAAAAAGAAAGTCTAGAATAAAGCATGAATTCTTGGCATAACCTCGAGCTTCATAGTCATAGAAAATTGGAAAAGTGGGTGAGAGCTTGATTATTTTTAGTGAGGATGTTTAGATTAGACGAGTGACTAGTTACTTTTGTAATACATCCTCAGATTGGGTAGTTTAACCACTATCCAAATTTTTACCTCACCTTTACCTTAAGCCCCATTATAAACTGATATAAAGACCCCCTGATCATTAACAACTATACAACTTTAGACATTGCTAAGTAGGACGTAGGATGCTTGAAAGATATTGACTAAGTATGTGAGTGATAGGAAGTTGCCTACTTATATATTGAGTGAGTTAAACTTTCTATTCATTGAGAGGTTAACGTTCTAGTGTCTTTTACATAGTGTTAATATTAGTTTAAACAACTAAGTGTAGAAGAGTCTAACTATTCATTCGTTTTGTGATTAAGTTAATGAACGAGCTATGTAGGGATAGTCTTTTGACTTAAGCTGATGTTTTTGAGGGGAGTCAAGTTACAAATTTTTTATGCCAAGTCTTTTCCTTTTTGTGTGTTTTTCTTTTATATTAATTTTTGTTTGTTTGTTTTTATTTCGTTTGTGTCCGCATTTGAGCTTTGCTTGGGGACAAGCAAAGATTTAAGTGTGGGGGTGTGATAAGTGTCAAAAACACTCATTACTTATATACATTTTAGTATAAGTTTAGCGTTTGTTACATATCGTTTTTACGAGTTTTCTAAGTCTTTATCTCGTTTTTGTACATATTGTTCTTTTGTCATGTTTGTTCATTTTTCTTATGTTTATTTTATGTTTAGGAGCTTCATGGATGATGATATCACAATGCACGATCAAGATCACAAGGTGGCAAGAAAAATGGCATTAACAAACCGAATGCACAAATTATTTCCGAGGCTAACCATGTTGTTCGCCGGGCAAGACCTTTTGCACGAGAAAAACCATAACTTCCACATACGAAGTCGGATTGAGGCGCCGTCAGTGGCATTTGAAAGAAGACATCCATATCTAAAATCAGGCCAAAAATATTGTTTTAAAAATGGATGACGTCATTGCATCTGTAATGGTAATTACGAAGCATGACAAGGCATGACCAAAGCATGACCAAATGCATGACATCACATGTGGAGGGCACCAACTTTGTGGTGGCTGCTTGAAAATCTCGCCTCTTGCCAAAATAAGTGGCCAACACTCAGATTTTTCCTAAACAACTAAGTTTAACTTATGTGGAAATTAATAAAAGCTAGAGACAAGGTTAAATTAGTTAGTAAGATTTTAGATTAAGTTGTAATTTTATATTTTCCATTAGCTAAAGATTGTAATAAGTTAAGTATTATGTCTTAGGCAAGTCATTCCATGACTTAGGAAGAAAATAGGCAGCCAACTCTCCCAAAAAAGCCACGGACACAAAGAGAGCATGAAAGGAGAGTGGTGGCCGAGAGCAAATGAAGAAGAAAAAGAAGAAGAAAAGGAGAAGGAAGAAAGGAGAAAAACCAAAGGCATAAACCAAGCTTAGGCTTCGACTTTGTAACTCTTCCTTACTCTTTACTTCTTGCTTTCCTCTTGCTTTTGTTCATGCTATATATTCATGTTCTTGCTTGTTTGATGCCTTGAAATCCTAAGTAAAGTTAAAGGTTTAAGGTGGTAAAAATAATCAGGACCATGAACTTGTTAAGAACTTAATGCTTAGTCTAGATTGGCCACCTAGATTTATGAACATAATCAAGTCCTTGAGATCGAAAGGAGATAGGTTCGATCGAAAAATTAATTTGTTGATTTGTTGCCTTGTGAGATGTGGACTCCTCCTTGGTGATAGATTATCCAAAGGGTGATGTTTATAGTTGGTGTTTAGTTAGGATTAAGTGACTCGTGGGGGCAAAAGCACATCTAGTTCACTTAATCCTAGGTAAAGATCAATTTAGACTAATCTAGCACGAAAGTGTAGATTAGTTGCCTTGAAACACCTGAATCATGATACGAACTTAACAAACCCCTCGAATCATTTAGCTAGCTTAGTTGCTCGATGGTATCTTACTCACTTTAGTTTAATTTGCTTGTCTTTATATTTGTGTTGTTGTTGTTGCTAAAATATTGTTTGCTTGATAGTTATTGTATTTGCTAGATTTGTGTGCTAAGTTACCAAAACCATCAATCCAAATCAAGTTCCTAAAACATAGTAAGTAAGCCGAGTAAGGCATTCGCTTAATCCTCGTGGGATCGACAACCCTACTTCATAAAACTATATTACGACGGTGGTTGGAGGTATTTCATGACATCGAAGACCACTCTTATCAAGCTTCAATGAGTGACGTGGAAGACAAGGAAGATTACATGATTGCATAATTCATTGATGGTTTGCAATCTGAGGTAAAGCATCAAATGGAGACTGATTTGTTCTTTAATTTTCGAGATGCATGTACTAGGGCACGAAAGATTGAAAAGGAGTTGAACAAGAAGCAGATTGTGTTGAATTGTTATTCAGATCAAGATAAGTTATTTGATGACAATTCTGGATCAAAAAGGAGAGCAATGAACGTGCATGATCCTCCCAAGACAAAGGATAAGAAGGTTGTTCACAAATCTAATCCAAACAAGACAACCAAACTGAAGATTGCTCCTAAAAATTTGCAACCTGAAAGCAAAGAGATAGAGTCCAAATCAAACTCTGATTTACGTTGATATAGGTGTAAGGAGATTGGACACATTGCAAAAGTTTGTCCAACAAGGAAGATCAACCAACTGGTTGAACATAAAGGCAAAGAAGAGGAGAGCCAAGCTACAATTATTTGTGCACCCATTGAAGATGAATCTAAAGAAGACCCAAAAGATTCAGAAGAAGGGAATGACATGTTGCACAAGGAAGTTCTTAATTTTGAAGCAAAAGAATGTGATGATCTCTTTCAAACAAGTTTCTACGAGGCAAGTAAAGATCGTGATGTGATAATGAAGAATGAAACTCAAGGCAACGTGAATAGCAATCAACTCCTCAAGAAGTTTAGATTGCAACTTGAAGCAAATTCTGACTCCTATACTTCAGAATGGATTCAATCTGAAAGAGGCTCCAAAGAGGGCGTAAGATGCAAGTTTCCTACTGAAAAAGACATGACTCTTTTTGACTTGATTGACAAGGAAGCTTGCCATGATCAAAAGTTTGAGAACCAAGCTGTGCATTATGAAGGGGAGAATCTGTATGAGTTGAACAAAGCCGTGCACACTATGGAAATGAATCTTGCTGAGCAAGTAAAGGAGTTATCGATTCATGTTATGCTATGGAAAGTATGTGATGCAAATGCATGTAAGTTGGTTATGGAGATTGATCCGAATGGTTTACCTACGTTGGAAACTAATTTGAGTGATTTATATTCGGATCATAGAGCTTTTGAAATTTTACGTGATCAACTGAAGAAAAGCAACATTCTGAAAGGAACGTGGATCAAGTATCTTTGGGAGTTGCCAATTCAAATTGTATGCAAAAGTGGTACTTCCAAGGTAGTTGCAGATTTTTTAAGTTCAAGGCAGAATTTATTTGTCAAAATCCGTGGGAATGCTACTGCCTTTGATTGTTTGAAGAAGATGCACGAAATTGATCAAGATTATGGTGACTCGTGGGTATTATGCAAATCTGGACTGGCCGAGAACACTTTCTATTTACATAATTTGCAAATGCATGATGTTCAATTTCACAACCTGTAAGTAAAAGTTTGCCAAGGCGCGTGTACTTTTGTTGAGTTCCAAGTATCTATTTTGTTGGAACGGAAGGAACCAAGCATCACCAATCTGTTCGAGTGGTTCCATTGACACCTCGGTGATGTTCTTCATAAGATGTGTGAAGAAGCTTTGCCATGTTAAGCTCAGGACGAGCTTATTTTTCGAAGAAGAGGAGGATGATGTAGGCACATCCGAAACATTCAAGGCCTAATCGACTTTCATCCAAATTTGATCGATGTCAAGTGAAGAAGGAACAAGGATCAATTCGTATTTGGGAATTTATTACAAATTGATACGCATTTGAAGACATTTGGACATACCTAATTGCTCTTTGCCATCTTACATCAAGTTTAGTTCATTTATTTAAGTCAAGTTCATTTTAGTCCTTTAAGATTATTTCAATTAAGTAGATTCATTTTATTTAATTCTAGGTTCATGTATTGTGTCCCTTGGATGAAATTGGCTTAATGACCAACCCAAGCTCACTTAGTTTCTTTAAATATGCGATCTGAATGTAATCAAAAAAACAACTTACGCTAAATTTAATTGAGTGTTATCTTGTTAATTACCTTGTGTGTAATTGATCGTGCATGGATTTTCATGGAGAGCATGGATTTGCCTCGTTTATGCATGGATTTGCATAGCTGAAGTGTGGACTCACTTTGTTGTGCGTGGATTCGCATGGTCTATTCGTGGACTCAAACATTTATCCAACATCTGCCCTGGCTGGCCTTTTGATTCATCAAACACCCTTAGATCACACAACGGAGGTTGTTCCTGATCAAGGTTCTATCTTTTAATTTTTGTTATCAGCTTAGTTCCATTTCATTCATACCAAATTCCCTCTCATTCGGACCGTTTCTCATCATTTTAAACCCCAATTCGTGAGAGCTTTCCTTTAGATGCTTAAATTCTCAATCAAATCAGTCCACCATCACCACATAAAATCATTTGCTTCCGCTACGCTACATCATAAGCTCAAGTTCAGATGGACCAGTCCATATATGGTAGTTATCGTATCACCTCACGGCTCCATCTAAATTTGCAATAATGACACAAAGGAGGAATTTAAGGTGAATAGACAATGCTTAAAAGTATACCTCGGTTACTACTTCAATGTACATGAGTCTTGTACAGACCTCGCCGACCTAGCCTAGTCAGACTCTATTATCGTCAAGCTAATGATGTTAACTTAAAACTACTTAATTCTCCCTCTTTTCCTTTATAATTTTTAATGTATTTACTTCACTCATTCGAGTTTTCATGAGTTTATGAGTTTCTAAGGAAATGTATATATTGTCACCCTAAAAAAATATGTCATTTTCTTTTATTTTGCAGACCAACAGCTCACGCACAATCACGCAACCAATTCAGGGCATGGAAGGACCGGAAAAAGCCCAACCCAGTGTACGCTGGCTTCCTAATGTACGCTGGGGGGCTCCATAAAATGTCATGCATTAAGCTTAGCGTATGTTGGCTACCCAGCGTACACTAGGAGGGGCAGTGTATGCTGGCCTCCTAGCATATGCTGAGGGGTACAAATAGGGAGGTAGCGTATGCTGAGGGGTCAGTAGTAGAAGAAAACTAAAACTGACCCCTCCCCTCCTGCCCCTTCATTCTTTTCTTCTAAACCACCATCTCCATCCAAACCTCTCAAATACCTCCCCGATTTCCAGCCAACACCATCCTCCTCTATGACCTCCAACTTCCTCTGGATTCCTCCCTCATCATCCTCTACCACCTGCAATCGCCCATAGCCACCGTCCTCAGCCACCATCCACCACCAAAGTTTTGCCCTAATTTTTTTTCTTTTGTAGATTTCAGGCTCTTCGTCACACTAATCCACAAACTGTCAAAGAGGTTTTGCTCCTACCGTTGAGGCCTCTCCATCCTAATGATAGCCATTGTCACCATCATTGGCTTCCCATTGACTACCTATTGACCACTACCATGGCTCCCAAATCTGCTGCTCCAAAGCATTGCCAAACTAATTCTGATCCTCCGGTAGGGTCTAGCTCATAGCAAACTTCTCCAACTGACATCACCCTAAGGTATCATGCTTATTTCCCTGTCTTTCATGAGTGGGAAGGCGCTCGATTCTGTAAATTTGATAAATTCAAGTTTGTTGAATACCACATGATTTACTGGGATGAGATGCTTAGCTTAGGCATTGAGCACGAGTTGTGTGAGGCTTGGGATGATCTATAGTGGTGGTTCTTTGCTGACTTGCATATTGATATTGACCCTTTAATTGTTGTTGAATTCTATAGCGTTATTGTAGTTACCAATAATAATGCATCTTTCACTACCTGCATCCATGGTACTTCTATCATGATTGATGAGCATTTATTGCTTAGGTTATTAGACCTCAAGGGTGGAGGTGGTCAATTGGATTTTAGCATAGATGTGGCTGCCTATAGTGCATGGCATGCTCTCATAAGCTTAGCCTACTATCAGACGTAGTCACCTGCTATCCTTATCCGGGACCTCCACCTGAATATCGTACACCATTTCATGTGTGCTTGCTTTAGTTTTCAATATAAGAATAGTCGCATCAGTCGGACCCAGCTATATGCTTTGTATCCAACACCACCACATATTTAGCATATTTGCAATGATTTGTGATATGATTAAGCGTACTTTGAATTGGCTAACCCCCAGTGGCTAGGACTAGGTCATTGTTGCTATGCTTGTCCATCATTTCCTTCGAGGTCAGGAGCCCACCTCATTCACACCTATAGTCAAGCCATTGCAACCACTCCCAATTGATAATGATTAGCTCGCCAACTGATGCCTCCTCTCCAAGACCAAGCACTATGGCACTACCACCTATGTAGTTAGTTATCACTTGGGAGGATCGCTCAACTGTTAAGGAATGACTTTGGGAGGACAATGATGTACAACTTTTAGAGCACCAGGCCGATGTCAATGAGCTCACCCAGCACATCATAATTCTGGAGGTCCAGGTTTAGAACCTAGCCAGTGATTAGGCGACTCATTGGCAGTGGTACGACACCAACTAGTAGCAGTACCAGGAGGATCAAACGTACATCTTTGCCTAGCTTGCTACCTAACAAAAGGATCAAGCCTACATCTGTTCTCAATTGGCCGCCCAATAGGAATACAATGCACGACACAAGATAGCTGATGCAAAATTCTAGGCCTGGCTTCGAGCTCACTTTGCTAGTCTTCTTCCTCTGTCCCCACCTCCTCCTCATTGATCAGGCTTTTTCTTTCTCCTTCTCTTTGTTTTTCAGGTCCTTTTCCTTTCGTTCATACTATGTCTTGTTGCTTGTTTGTTGCTTATGTGCGTGTGCCCTCCACACATTGAGGACAATATGTTCACTAAGTGTGGGGGTGTACACACTATGTGTTTGAGCTTATGTGATTATGTTTTTATTATATGCATGTGATTGAGTCTGTTTGGTGTATGACATGTGTTTTTGATTAAAGTGATAATGTCTTGCGTAACTGATGAAAAACCCCAAAGTTTTAAAACTTTTGAAATGAGCTAAACCCCATGTCACACTAGGGATCCACTTGAGTAGATTGATAAGGAGAGACATAGCAATTCCACCCTTGGTTGTTTATAATAGTCGTTGCACTTGGTAGGCTACACTAGGAGATTTGACGAGTGACCTTATGAAGAACTTTGAACCAAAAAAGAGGACAACTATTCTTATTTATTCATAAGGTGCCTATACGATCTGGGCAAGAGTGTGTTAGATGAATACTTAGCATAATTCATCAGGGCAGAGTATGTCAAAGGGCCATTTTGTTACGAACATAAAGCTTAGAGCAAAAATCCCTCCGCATACCCATTGTTTAACCCATTGAGCTTAAGCCTATCCGTTGACATATCATATAAACTACAACACAATCCTATTTTGACCATTTTCCCACCTTTGACTGTCCATCTGAGGAGGAATTAGGATCACATTTTTAGGAAAACTATAAAGGTTATATAGTATCATAGCTTAGACGGGATAATCAAGTGGAGATAACGAAAGATAAAGACCTAGCTTGTTATGTTCACAAAAGAAAAAGATAGAAACCTTGTGCTAGAAAAAGGAAAGAAAGAAGAAAAAGAAAAAAATTTATGGAAAAAGAAAAATAAAAAGACAAATGGGTGTGGAAGATTGGAAAGGAAAATTGAAAAATCAAGTGAAAAGAAAAAGAATGGTTGTGGAAGCAAAGGCACAAGGGAATAATAGAACTAGTCAAAATTTGGTCTTTAAGAATTGGGGGCACATTGGGATGAGTGCTTAGATATAAGGTGAAAGGAGTAGAATAGCCGAGAGTTAGAACAATTTTTGTATAGCTCCTCAGATTGGGTGGTTTAGCCACTGTCCATACTTATATATCCTCACCTTTACCTTCAACCCCGTTATAACTTGAGAAAATCCCTCTGATGATGTATTCTATTTTGGCTTAAGAGTATTTTTGTATGATGTCTAGCATTCTTAGACCTCGGACATGTATGCTAGTGATAGGATAGTTGACTATTATACATTTGTAAGCATAAAAATGATCCAACCCTCTGAGTGGTCATCTCTCCAGTGGAGAATGCTTGGTGCAAATACTAGGTTAAACAATTGAGGGCTGACCATTTATGGATTTCTTGATCATGATACTCAAGTATGTGAGTTGCCTATTTATGGGGTAAACTTGTGACAAAGGTTTGATAGTTGAGGGCACCATTTGGTTAGTTTTTTTGATGCACCTTCCTTAATGACAAGCAAGAAAGTAAGTGTGGGGGTGTGATGCATGTAAGAGCACGTATTCAATTAGCTTTAGTTGGTTGCCTATTTGTCATGTTTTAGGCAATGTTAAGTCAAGTCTTGTGCATCTTTTGTGTTGTTTTATCATTTTAGTCAAGGAGAAGGATGCCTATTGGTTTCGTCTATTTTTGTAGGTTCTTGGAGGAAGTGATAAGTTGGGAAAAGATCGGCAAGTTTACAAGAACGAACAACAACAAACAAAGTGGTGCTACAGAAGATCTAGCATATACTAGCAACCCATCATACGCTGGCCCCCCAATGTATGCTCAATTCTCAGCATACGCTAGGTAAGATACAAAATGAAAAGGATAGCGTACACTGGCTTTTCAGCATACGCTGGGGGGCTGTAGAGAAGTCAAAAATTGTAGCACCAAAAATCCAACTTGCAACACACAATCTTCCCACTTGCTGAGCCATTTTTGTTGATCTTGAGCAACCAAATCTCCTCTGGCAAGCATGACAGGTTGGTTATATAAAGGAAGGAGAAGAAGAACGGGAGGATCCATCAATCCAAGAGAAGAAAATCAATAAAATAGGAATCCAACTAGTATTCTTAGTTCTAGAACAAATTCTTATTGGTTTTGTATCACGAAGATTGTAATCAACAGATTGGATCTTGTATCATTAGGGTACTTCCATTTCTATTGATAACAAGTTATATTTGCATTCATTTCTCTTTATTATTATTTCATCAATTGGATGTTGTGTATTTGTTCATTGATCAAGAGTGACAAACTTGATTAAGAATCATAACCTTCATTCGTTCATCACAAGTGCTTGGTTGATTGATCGATCAATATATATATATATATATATGTACTCGGATCAAAAGTGACAACTTGATCTGGATCATAGTTGTTCTTCGTTTATCACATTTATCTTAGATTTGTCTTGAAATCGTTAATCAAAGCTAGGCTTGACAATCCTAGAAACATAACGAATCGAGATTTGTTGTATTAGGAGTATTATCAACCCACGTCAATCTATTTGCTTAGCTTAAAATCTAGGAATTCATAATCCGGTACTTAACGAACAAATTCTTCTATCCCTGTGGAGACAACTTGACTCATCATTATATTGCTTGTGCGATCGTGTACTCTTGCACGTATTTTAGTCCAAGTTTGGATGCATTAAGTTCGTTCAATTTTCAGGCATATGCTCCACACTAGCACCAGAAATTTGGGCCCTTTGGCATGGCCTCAAACTCGCATCACAACACAACTTCACCTTGCTAATCGTGGAGATGGACACCATGCTGGCGACACAACTCATCACCGAGAGAACTCCACCATGCCGATTCCTCAGACATGTTATATATCACGTAGTTTATCAAAATTCATTATCAATTCTGTAATATTATCCTTTTTAATTGGAATATCATATTTTTTCTTAATTGGATCGAAATCTCGTGATGATAGTTTATTTAAGAATTTATTATCAACACTGTCATAGTACCCATTTTTTATTGGCAGATGCATTTCTGTTTAGTTCTCGTTCAGATCAAACTCCTATATCATAGTTCTCCTAAAAAAAGTCCTATATTTTAGTATTGCTTCTTTGTCGTAAACCTCGATGAACGTGCTCTTCATGTGGACCATACAAAATCGAACGACCATGTTGTCCTAAAATCTTTGGGTGACTTCCACACAATTAAAAAACTCTTAGGATGAATCTCATTTCTATAATTTTATTTCAGAAAAATTTGGGAAAAATTGAAACTATTTTCGGAAGCTGGTTTCAGACCACTTAAAGTTGCTAGCACCCTCATCTCAATTGGGGTCGTGCAATTTTTAATAACCCCGTCCAAGACAATGATCAATTAGCATGTGTATAGTCTTTGGTACGGGACATTTTACATTTTTGAAGGTAACATATATTCTGGTTTGCATCGATCGGATTCAAGTGCGATTTCTTAATTGGGATTCTATAAGTGCCATAAAAAATACCTTAAAAAACGAAGTTGACATGGGGACTTGTACAAATCAGCTGATGGTGTGCTGGTCTCAGAGTACAAGTGCCTTTGAATCTTTAATTTTCTTATCCAAAATTTGGCGGACCTGGAAGTATTCGCTTCACACGTTAAACTTACGAAATCAACCAATCGCATCGTCTGACACTCAGCTCATGTTGTATTTTAAACCTTTTCATACACTTTGAATTTGTATATACATATATTTTGAAACGAATAGAATATGACAACATTTACATATAGTTTGAAACGAATAGAATATGAAAATATTTACATATATTTTAAAACGAATATAACATTAATAATATTTTTTTACAGCAGAAATTCGTCAAAATTTGAACTATGATCACACCTAAAAAGTAAAATATCCATTATGTTTAGAGTCTTCTTGAAGTCTATACCATCTCTTACATTTTCTATGAGAAGTAAAACGTCCGGAAAGGGCATATCCAGCGTGCCAAGTACGTTGATTACATAATTTACTTTTACTGAGCTGTATTTTTTTCGTAGTTAATGGCTATTACAAGTCCTCATTTCTAGGTTGAGGCAGGTGAACTTGTCCATGAAGACTAGGTTTCTGTCTTTATTGTTTAACCCAAAAACTAGGATTTAGGGTTTAGTGATGTACTTAGTTCCAGGAGTCGATGTTTGATAATGATGGACATAGAGATGGAGTTCAAGATTAAGGGTGATCATCAAGATAATTCAACATCGTATTATCCAAAAAAAATGATAATTTAAATATAGCATAAGTAATTAAATTAGGTATTAAGAATTTCCTAAGATTAGAATATCATTTTAATGCACTAGGCATTGATAATTTGACAATTAATACAGAGTGAATAATCAGTGATTGTAAGTTACGGTAATGTTTTTTACGATAACTTGCTTTAGTTAAGCCTTAATTTAAACAAAGTTGAAGGGACAAAGAAATTTTAGTACTTTATGTTATATGAAATAGAGATTTTGCATCTTTTATTATAAAACACCCACACTATTGTTTTTCTTCAGGGTTCAGAAGAACTTACATATGGCAGAAGAAGTTACGTCATTAGTATCATATAGAGTTTCAAGCGAAAAGTGAAAACTTTCGGCCATCTTAGATGTCAAAGAGTATCGAGTTAAACTAATAACTTAAAATTAGCATGTTTAGAACATTTTTTATGTGATTTTATTTATTGTATTTTGTATATTTTATTTTAGTAACTTAATTTAATATGTTTTTTCTTTTATAGGTTTAAAAGAAATAAAAGAAAAGATTGGAGTTTGCTAGAGTCCTGACTAACCACCGAGAACTCTTTCACCTCCTTCACCTCATGATTGACTAGGGAACAGACCACTTACCTATTCCTTTGCTTTCTATTTTGTCTATGTAATTAATTTTGTGTTATGTGTATCTTTCTCACATTGAGGACAAGTCTATGTCTAGGAGTTTATGGTATAACTTTGTTTGATGTGGTCATGTCATAAGCAAATGCTAAATTCTTCCTCAAATTTTGGAACTCTTGTTAGAAGCTAAGCTCCATAGCATATTATAAATCAAGCTTGAGTAGTTTGAGTAGGAATATGTAGGGATGACAACCTAACTTTTTTAGATTAGTGGTCACATTAGGTATATTGTATTAGAGGACTTAATAAGTGACCTTATGAGAATTTTTTAGCCAAAAGAGGGGACAGTCATCTCCATTTATTCATGAAGTACTTATTTATTCTGGGTAATGAAAGTTGTATACTAATACTCAATATGACTTGGTAATGTGGAATTAGCTATATATCGAAGGTCATATTTGTACTTGGAACTAAAATCTTTTTTACTAACCCTTTTTTAATCTTATTGAGCTTGAGCTTATATATTGAATTATTTAATGTAAGCCCATATGTAATTAGGCTTATACATTGGCGCATATATATTATTTTAATAAATAGGGTGAAGCCCAACGAGGTTAAACAAATAGTAATAAAATGATTGTGGCTTTAAGACTCTAAAGGTTAGTTAACAAGGCTTACATATCACCTTTGCATATATAGGGTTGTGTTCATATTAGATAGATTATAGAATAGTCTATTTAAGTACCGTGTGGGACATATTCCTATTAAGTTCCCTGTAGCTTAAAAAGGTAAGAACAAGTAAAACTTTTTCCAATATTTTTAACTCAGTCTACCAAGACCGTTTCAATTTTTTTTTACAAAATTCTGCATTTTGCTTTATGACATGGTTGCAATTAAAAGTAGGTTTTAAAAACATAATTTACTAATTTCATATTGAGACAACAACTTAGAATGAAAAATATGTGTGGTAGTCCATGTCATAAACCAATACGTAGCATTTTGTACAAAGATTTGAGCTAATTAGAGTGGACGCAATTATGGATGTTAGACAAACTTAGACTCATTGTTAAATTTTTAAACTGCAAGGACCTAGGTCGGAATAAAAAAAGTCATAAGAATCGGTTTGAATCTATTGATTAATATCTGATCAAATCAATTCGACCCAGTCAAATGTCCAAATGGGATACAACTTATTAACCCCAACCATAAACACCACAGAATTGTTCACCAGCTAAAAAGGAGATAAAATGACCTGTACTTTTAGGAAAATTATGTTAGGATTATTACATTAGAATCATCATTCTCCAAGGACACATGGCATCACTAACAGAAAATAAGGGATATGCTCCTTGCAACATATATCGAATTTCCCTTTATTATTTCTTTGTTGTAAATGATGTACAAGTGTGTGTGTATATATATATTATAGACAAATGTAAATAAACATATACAAAATGAGAAAATTGAGATGAGGAACATTTTCTCCTCTCTTCTACCATCATCTCCTTTCATGTCTTATTTTTTCCTTTACCTAGAATCCTATACTTTAACATGGTATCACCTTTTAGGTGATTCACAAGTAAATATTTCATAAGATTATTTCTTCTCCTCTAATCTAAATCTCATGACTATGACAGAATAAGCACCCAATGGTTCTAGAACTAGCACTACACCTGGTTCAATTTCTCTTTACCAAAATCTAGGTTTTAATGACTTTAATCTTCTTGGAGAGGTACACGTTCTTCTTTTTTACTTACACCATAGTGAGAATCCTATAGTTGCTTTTGTTACTCTTTTACTAGAAGGTAGTAACAATTTTCATGCTTGGATTAGAGATATGTATTTTGCATTTAAATCCAAGAATTAGTTGGGTTTTATTGATGGAACAACTCTTATGCCTACTATGGATGATCCCCAATATGCTAATTGTGAGATACGTAACACTATAATTGTGAGCTGCATATTATGCTCTGTAGATCTTGAGATCCACCAGAGTCTCTTGTATTTGAGAATGTATCTAATATTTAGGAAGATATCTATGAGCATTTTAGAAGGGGTGATTTTGTTTAAGTTACAGAGATCTGACAAGAAGTGCACTCTTTTAATAAAGGACTACATTTAGTTAATGTGCACTCTTTTAATAAAGGACTACATTTAGTTAATGCTTACTTCATCAACATCTCAGACCTTTGGGATTAGTTAATATAGTTTTGTCCTCTCTTATATTGGAAGTGTAATCTTATAACAGATTGTAAGAACTATGTGCATTTTTTTGGTCTAACCTAGTATAGGTGAATGATCAGATCATTATGTTCTTACAAGGTCTTAATGAGTATTATGATGCTATATGTGAGAAAATCCTCTTAATTGAACCAATGCCCTCTATAAGTAGGGTTCTATACTTGGTATAGCAGCAAAAGAGATAGTTGTCTCTAGATTCAATGAGATCTACTCACACTATACCAATTCTTTTATGATTAATCAAGTTGTACCTTCTAAATGTTTCTCTTGATTTTGTAGCTGAACCATCTGGATATAAACAACTATAGGATGCTTCAAAGACGCATTAATATACTTATTATAATATCTTGGCCCATTCCATTGATAAATACAAAAAACATAGCTATCTACCTAATTAGAGACCAAAAAATCAAGTCCAACCACTTTATTGTACATTTCAAAATGCTGGTGTTTAGGCTGCATCTAATAGATCAATAGGTTCTATGCAACATCCTTATAATTCTACAGGTTCTTTATCTTTAAGATAGATGGTAATAATTTGTCCATCATGCTTAGCACATTTGATTAAAGCGAAGAACTTGGCATATGAAATGAGTAAATTATATTTATCCTCAGATCAATTAAATACTTTATTAACCATTATGCAACATATTGCACCAGTTTCCAATGTCCATGTCCCTGTTATTATTAACCCTATCTCTAGAGATACCTTTAATACTAATCAAACTTCTTCCTCTTTTACTAATCACTCTCTTAGTATGTCTGGTAAGAACAATCATGTTTTCTTGTCTTCTTATTCTCCATTCAGTAGAAAGTGGATATTAGATTCTAGTATCATATATATGATTTCATTTTCTCAATACTTATTTAATTTATATTCATCAATTCATCATATCTATATTGGTCTTCCTAATGGTCATCATGCAAGCCACTCATATAGGAAAACTACAACTCAATCCTTATTAAATGTTCAATATGTCCTTATGTTCGGATGAAACACTATCCATATTCTTTAATCTTTAGACTTGCCTCATACCTTAGGCATAATGCACATACTTTGACAATGATTGGTGAGGCCAAGGAACAAAATGGTATGTACATGATCGAAGCATATCATCAAAGTACCTTTATCCAAGGACATGATTGTTCTGCTCTCAAACGAGAGGGTCTGCTCTTATCCTTATAAGTTTTCTGCTGTTTTTTTAGACGACAGGTCGTCTAACTGGACAACCTGGCATACGCCAACAATTTCTGGCATGCGCCAGGTTTTGCTATTTAGAAGAGTTGGAGTATGCCAACTCTTCTGGCATGAGAATTTTTGCCTCGGATGGACCAAGTTGGCGTACGCCAACTATACCTGGCGTGCACCAAAACAACAGAATTTTCAGCAGAGTTGCACAAATGAGTAAGTACGGGAATATTGTCCCACAAGGATCGAGTTTAAAGCATCAACTTGGT
This sequence comes from Hypericum perforatum, assembly GCA_012979155.1. Taxonomy (NCBI): domain Eukaryota; kingdom Viridiplantae; phylum Streptophyta; class Magnoliopsida; order Malpighiales; family Hypericaceae; genus Hypericum; species Hypericum perforatum. The sequence goes on from SOPF01025632.1 coordinate 50,887, forward strand.
TTAGTAACAATTCTAAGATCAATTTATGAAGTGGTGTGATTTAAACACTCGTTCTAAGTCAAATTACGAATCTAACAAATTATGAAATTAGCTACTTTGAAGGTTTGGTTTTCCAAACAAAATTTTAACAACTTAATAAGCATAAATGAGCAAGGTGAACTTAAAACCACAATAATCAACAAATTCAGAGAGTTTACTAAGTACATAACATGGTCCAAGTATTTCAAAAACACCCAAACTACACTCTCGTGCTAGAATGGCCTAAATTGCTTCTTTACTATGCTTAGAATAGTTAGATGTTCTCTCGACCCCAAAAACCAACTAAGCACAGCAAAGAACCAAATATATGCATCACTTTAAGGACGATAAATCACTGAGTAAGAGTATTAGTAACTCGAACCAGCAACTTATCTAACTAACACTTCCATTTAAACCATCTCCTCTCGGTTTCAAGTTTAAACTAACTTCTAACCTTGGTGATCAAGCAAGTTTAGCATGGCATTAGGTTTGTTAGTTTGACATGTTCAACATGATTTTAACCCTCTAAACCGTGACTATGTATTGGCTTCAAGACACCAAACTCACAGAATTAACTACTCACACATCCTTGCAAAGAATAATATAATAAAAAACATAAACATACTTAGCATTAATTAACAAAATGAAGAGTACTAGAGAAGAAAGCTTTACAAGGTTTTTGTCAGCTTTCTTCCTCACGTTCTTCACAGAAAGGATGGCCAAAATTCATGCTGCACACCTCTCTCTCACACCCTCTTGTCTATATTACACTAATGCACTTAATTAATATAAAACAAAAGTCGAAAGTCAAAAAAATTATAAACTAACATAATATCTTAACTACTATCCACCCTCTACTCCAAAATGGTCTGCCATGGGCACAAGAAGGCCAAAAATCCCGAGTGCATGGCCCCCTCCAATGTTTTCCACTCAAAGAGGCTAGTGGCAGCTCTGTCACTATCTGGTCTGGCATGCGCCAACTCATCCTAGTGTGTGCCAGATCCTCAGGTGTTCGGTCGTTCGCGTCTTGTCATTCTTGCTCGTGGTCGTTCACTTCTAGTCCTTCTCTAGCATGCGCCACCTTCTTCTGGCGTGCGCCAGGTCCTTAGCTTTACTCTTCTTGCCTTTGCATCTTTCCTTTCATCCATGCATCCGCTCGTCTCACTCGATCGTCATCCATTTCCTCGAATTAGCTCCTAAAACCATAAAACACAATGAGAAACAAAATTCACAACTAAAAACATGAAATAAACAAAACTACAACAAAGATAACTAAAACTCAAATAAAACAACCTAAAATACTAAAAATAAACTAGAAAATGGACAAAAGTAATGAGTGTTTTAAGCACTCATCAATGATCCATCTACCAACACTTTATGTCTCATATACAATGAGTTTAATCTCTAGCATACCTAATTAAGACACCTTCCCTCTAATAAATTCCAACTTATACTGCAGATTTATCCTAGTATTTCAATAGTAGTAGTTAAATATAGTGAGATATGCCATCTTTTTAGACACAAGCAACTTTCCTTCCTATTTAGTCCTGGCATAGCTTTTAAACCTTTTGGCATAGTCCATATAGAAACATGGGGAAATTTCACATGCTTTTATGTGATTGTTGGAACTAAAACAAAATTACCCTCTTAAGGGGCTATGTGGATATTTTATTTCCCTATATTGACTATGTTGTATATTTGTCCCTTCCAAGAGTCACTGTGTTGAATAAATTATGCTTACTGGTTTGTTAGTTGTTTGCAGGCATCTATGTTCATCAGATGTGGTGTTCATATTCAAGATTGAAGCTTATGTTTATACATTCTCTAGTCAGCTTAGTTCAGTTGCCTTTCAATATTTCCCTCTCATGTAACTACCTCTTCCTAATTAGTTAGGAAGTTGCAATGGCTACTTTGCTGTCAAATCAGCTTCTTTCGTACTTGCCTCCTCCTACCTTATATTTCTCTCATATAAATACTCTTCATGAGTTTAATAAAATCAGGTTGGTTAATGAGCATTTATTCCTACTCACCTAAAATTACATGGTATCAGAGCTTATGCATTAAAAACCTTCCCATAAAATGGCTGAAACCCCAGTTGAAACCCCACCTGCAGATTCCACTACAACTGTCGAAACCTCAAACACCATTAAGATCTCTTCCTTTGAAAGTGACAACAACACACATCTAAAATTGACTCCCACTCTCCTCAATGGGCACAACTACTTGTCTTGGGCCACTACTGCCAGGATGACCCTTAACACTAAGTATATGATAGGTTACATCACTGGTAGAGTCCCTGCTCCAACAAATAAAGAGAGTGATGAGTTCTATGTTTGGGAAGCAAATGATCATTTGATCATAAGGTTGATACATAGCTCTTTAGAGCCCAAAGTTTACAACATATTTGCTTATGCAAGTACGTCAAAAAACTTGTGGGATGCTCCAAAGAGAATGTATAGAAATCAGAAAAACTTATTTAAGGTTAATGAGCTTAAATAGTAGCTTGCTGAAGGCAAGCAAGGGATCTTCCCTTTATTGATGATCTTGGGAAATTCCAACTTGTGTGGAATGAACTCGAGATTTACAGGCCACCTACAAGTGACCCTAAAATCATTTAGTAGAGAATGGAACAAGATAAGATCTTTGATCTTCTTGTTTCACTCAAACCTGAGTTTGAAGATTTGATAGATAAAATTCTGACCTCTATAGATTTAACCTCTTTTGAGGATGTGGTCTCCAGAGTGCAGCAAAAGGAAACCAGAAAACTTGAGATGGTCAGTCCCAAAGGAAAAGAGGAATAAGCTGAAGCAAGCGTTTCTTCCCAAAATAAAGGATCATCAAGCTTTAGAGGAAGCAACGGAGGCAGGGGAGGAAAGTCCAATAGGACAAACCACTACTATGAAAACTATAAAAAATAGGCCATACACAAGATAAGTGCTAGTTTTTATACCCGAACTTAAGACCACAAAAGCAGATTACTGCTAATTTTTCTGCAGGAGGTCAAAGAGAAACTCCAGCAGCAGGAATCCAGGCCAAAGATCAAATCAAAACTAGAGAAAACCAAGCTGGAGCTGTGGAAATGATCATACAACAAGTCCTGCAGAAACTCTAACTTCAATCCCAGCACGAGCAACAGCAATCAAGGTCAAGGAGAAGCTCAGTTCACTCCTAGACAACCAGACACTGGTAACAAAATTGCTGTCACCTACTCTGTTATTAAGAAACCTACTTGCTTATGGATCATTGACTTTGGTGCTAGTCACCATATGACTTCTGATATACTTGATCTCACCGATTTCAATGAAAACTCCAAACATTTCACTGTCTCTGTTGCCAATGGAGACAAACTTGCCATTTCTGGCATGGGAAAAACTGATTTTTTGCATACAAAACACTTGTCCAAAGTGCTTTTCATTGACAAACTCTCTGCTAAACTTATGTCTGTTAGTGAGATCACTAGAGACTTAGGTTGTAGAGTGATTTTTGACCTTACTTATGTTCTTTTTCAGGACATGAAAATAGGGAGTTTGATTGGTAGAGGAAGGTTGAGCAATGGTCTTTATGTCTTAGATGGGTCAGATTCCTTGATTGCATCCACTCAGAATGATGATATTACTTTGAGTGCACACACACACAAGGAAGCATAGAGACTTGGCACTATAGACTAGGTCACTCATCAAACATTATTTTGAGCAAACTTTTGGATTGTAAATTGACCATTACTCATGGTTGCACTAGTTGTAAGCTTGCAAAAGCAACCAGAAATGTTTTCCCTTGTTCCTCTACTGAATATAATGGTGTTTTTGAATTAGTGCACACTGATCTATGGACTTCTCCAAATCTTTCTTATGATCGTTTTAAATATTTCATCACGTTCATAGACCATTATTTAAAAACTACTTAGATATATCTTCTTAAACACAAGACTGATGTACTGGACAAATTCAATGATTTTAGAATCATATTTGAAACTCAGTTCAATAAGAAGATAAAGATCCTAAGATCTGATAATGGCACAGAGTATTTTAGCATGGCAAATTTGCTTAAAGAATTGGGCATCATTCATCAAAAATCTTGCACCTATACACTCCAACAAAATGGGGTTGCTAAGAGAAAAAATAGGCACCTCCTTGAGGTTGCTCATACAATTAGATTTCAAATGAATGTCCCAAAATCTTACTGGTCTGATGCTCTTCTCACTTCCTCTTATTTAATTAACCGAACTCCAAACAAGAACTTGAAGTTTAAATGCCCTCTTCAACTGCTATTTTCAAGATCAATCAATATTGAGCATTTAAAGACTTTTGGTTGTGTGTGCTAGCTTTAATTCCTAGAAACAAAAGAGACAAGCATGACCTTAGAGCTGAAAAGTACATATTCTTGGGTTATTCCTCTATGACTAAAGGGTATAAGTGCTTCAATTCTAAAACTAAACAAAAGTTCCTCATTAAAGATGTGACTTTTGTGGAATCTGAAGCATATTATACCCTTAAATTACCTACTGAAATGTCTGATGAGTTTTAGGGAGAGACAAGGCAGAATGAAACTCAAGACAATAACAGGATTCATGTCTCATATCAAGACATGCACACTGCTGACCAGGCTACAGACTGCTGCTGATCAAGATCCCACTTTAGATAATTATCATGACCTAGAACAAGCCAACACTGAAGTGGAAACTGACTTGCAGCAGCAACATGAACCCTATCAGGTAGGTGAAATCAGATCCTCTCCTTCCTTCCTTCCTCGCACTTATCACAGAAATTCAAAGGTTCCAAAAGGAAGGTTTGGAAATGAAGGCACAACTCATCTAAGGCCTGATAGAGAGAGTTCTGAGACAACCAACTCAGATCAAGAAAGATAGGTCAGAAGGTCCCAAAGGGTTAAAAAACCTGTCAACTACAAAGGGTTGAATGTCAAAATGTATCCAATGGACAGGTTCATTTCCCATAACTCTATTTTCAATACACACACGTACTTTCTAACCTCTATTAAAACAAGTAGAGAACCTTCCAACTATGAAGAAGCAAACAATTCTAAAGTATGGAAACAAGCTATGAAGGAGGAATTGGAAGCCATTGAAAGAAACAAAATATGGACAGCTGTTGATCTACCTCCAAGGAAGAATGTTATAAGTTGTAAGTGGTTGTTAAAGGTTAAATTCAATAATGATGGTTTTATAGAACGATAAAAAGCCAGACTTGTGGCCAGGGGCTTTACACAAACTCCAGGAATAGACTACACGGCGATGTTAGCACCTGTGGCCAAGATGAATACCATTAGAGTGCTAATTTCAGTAGCAGCAAACAATGACTGGCCACTTTTCTAGATAAACGTGAAGAATGCCTTCCTCCAAGGTGACTTGGAGGAAGAAATCTTCATGGAACCACCAGAAGGGCACCATCTAAGCAAGTTAGGTAAAGTTTATAAACTAAGAAAGGCCATCTATGGATTAAAACAGTCACCAAGAGCTTGGTATCATAAGCTAAGCAAAGAGCAGCTGACTCTAAGATTTAAAAAATGCTACTCGGACAACACTCTCTTCACTATGGAATGCTCTAGAGGTAATGTGGTTATTTGCATGTATATGGATGACCTTATTATTTCAGGAAGCAACCTAAGAGACATAGAGCAATTAAAATAGTCCCTAAAGAACAAGTTTGACATCAAGGACCGTGGTAAGCTTAAATACTTTCTTGACATTGAATTTGCTTATTCAAACCAGGGGATACATATATGTCAATGAAAGTATGTTATAAACCTACTCAAAGAAACCAAGAAGCTAGAGTCTGCTCCAGCCACTACACCACTTGAGTATGGTACAAAATTCTCTCTAACTGAAGGTGAACCTATCTCCAGAATTCATAGTTTTTAGAGATTAGTTGGGAAACTTATCTATTTGACCATCATTAGACCTGAGATTTCTTATGCTGTGAGCTTAATCAGCCAAGCTATGCATCAACCAAGGTCTAGTGATGTTCAAATAGCTAATAAAATCCTTCACTACCTTAAATCTAGCCCTGGTTTAAGCTTGATGATGAGAAAGGCTAGTCATATGAAGATCATAGCCTTCTTAGATGCCAGTTATGCTTGTGCTCCTGGCAGTAGATCCACAAGTAGATTCTGCTCTTATGTTAGAGGAAATCTTATTACTTGGAAAAGTAAAAAACAAGTTGTGGTATCTAGATCTTTTGCAAAAGCTGAATATAGAGCCATGGCTCTTATAGCTTCTGAATTAGTCTGGATAAAACAACTTGTGCATAAACTTAGATTTCCTCACAATGAACCTATGCTAATGTATTGTGACAACCAATCTGCCATATACATTGCTGCTAATCCTGTTTTTCATGAGAGGACTAAGCATATTGAAGTTGATTGTCATTATGTTCGTGAAAAAGTCTTGAACAAGACTATTGCTACACCCTATTTATGCAGCAATGAGCAGATTGCTGATATATTTACCAAGACCCTGCTGATGAGAGGCATCTTGACATGCCTCCGATGCAATATAGTTTATGAAGTAGAGTTGTCGAACCCATAGGAATTGAGTGATGCCTTACTCGGCTTACTTACCAAATTTAAGGAATTTTATGACTTTGCTTCTTTAGTTTGGTTTAGGTGACTTAGCAAACTAACATACATAAAATAACAACAAGATCAATTTAAATCATGCAGGATCACACAAAAATACAAGGTATATATCAACTAAAAACAAGAGTGGTGTGATGCCTAAGATCACTTAAGTGAACTAATGGTTCGTTGGGTTTATTTAGCTCATGTCATGATCCGGGTGTTTCAAGGCAACGGATCCATGCTCTCGCACAAGATCAATCTAAGTTGATCTTTTCCTAGGATTAAGTGAGCTCGATGTGTTCTCGCCCCCACGAGTCACTTAATCCTAACTAAACAACAACTATAAATATCACCCGTTTGGATAACCAATCACCAAGTGAGATTCTCATCTCACGAGGCAATGGATTTACAAGTTAGACGTTTGATCACGTCTTTCTCCTCTGGGTCTCAAGACTTGATTATTATCTTAGTTCTAGGTGATCAAATTAGACTAAGCATTAAGCCCTTTAACTTATACATGATCCTTAACATTTTTACCCATTTTAAACCATTAGAAAGTTTAGGCTTTCAAAGCATCACACCACTTAGTAACTACTCACACATGTTTAAACAAAACTTGAACATAAATATACTTAATACATAAACACACTTATCATTCATTTAATTTACATAATCAAGCAAGGAAAGCATGAATGGAAAAGGCAAGAGAGGTTTACAAATTCCAAGCACAAGCTTGGTTCTTCTTTTTCTTCTTCTTCCTTCTTCTTCTTTTCCTTCTTTCTTTTTTCCTTTCTTTCTCTCCTTTCTTTGGTACATTTTTTTCTCCTTGCCTTGGCTGCCCCCTTTTGTTTTCTTAACTAACATAATAATACTAAGTCATATTACAAGCCAAAATTAACTTAACAACTAATTCTTTTACAAATATCTTAACAACTCTTCCATCCATGTTTCTAGCTTTAGGACTTAGCAACAACAAGTTAAAAGAAGTGTAGCCATCCTTGTTCCCTTCAAGTCACAGCCATATTGAGTCATCTTATCCTCATAAATTGGCAGCCACGGATTTGGGCCAAGAAGCCCAAAGTTGGCCCAAATAAACCATCAAGTTTGGCCCACTCGGACAGAATCGGCCCATGATATTGGATCAAGCGGTTTCCCAACTTATACGACGAAACAGAAGACGCCCTTTGGACACGTTATACCTACTGATGTCTTCTTTTCATTTCCGCTGACGGCGCATCAATCCGACATTGGACGGGAAAGTTATGAATTTTTGAGTAGCAAGAGGTCAAGTCTGATGCCCTCCACGGGTAGCTACGGTTTAGACCATTTCTTGCAACATTTTGCCTTGTCGAGTCCGTCATGCTTGCTTCCTCGAGGTCTTGGTCGTGCCTCCTTAGATAATTGTCCATAAAGCTCCTAAAAAGCAAGAAAACATAAGAAAAGCAAACAAACACGACAAAAGAACAGAATGTACAAAAACAAGACAAAGACATAGAAAACTCGTAAAAACGATAAGTAACAAACGCTAAATTTACACTAAAATGTACATAAGTAATGAGTGTTTTTGACACTCATCACACCCCCACACTTGAATCTTTGCTTGTCCCCAAGCAAGACTCAAATGCGAACAACAACAAAACAAAAATCACATAACCACGCACAAACACAAAACGAGGTAAATACTTGGCAAGACTCTATCAAAACTTAACTTCCCTCAAAATCATCAACTTATATCAAAATCCGATCATACACCTAGTTAGTTCAATAATTTCAAAGCACAAAACACTACGAACTAATAGGCACCTTGACACTCTATTGTTTAAACAAGTGTTGACTCTATGTAAAAGACACTAGAAGGTTAAACTCTCGAGGATAGTAAAATGTATCACTCATGTAATGTGTATGGTCAACTTCCTATCACTCGCATACAGGTCAGTATCTCAAAGCATCCTACGTCCTACTCAGCGCTATCTAAAAATTATATTGGTTGTCAATGATCGGGGGGCTTTTTCATTGGGTTGTAATGGGGATAAAGGTCAGGGTGAGGTAAAAAAAAATATATATGGATAGTGGCTAAACCACCCAATCCGAGGACTTAATACAAGAACTAGGCAGTCAATCAACTATTCTAAAATATTCTCACCAAATATAATAATCATACACTCCCCAATATCCCAATATACTAAGACCGAGAAGCCCAAGTTTCTCCTAGAAACATGCCTTATTGAATATCACATTCTTTTTCTTTTCTTTTTCTTTTTTTTCATCCTTTTTTTTCTTGACTTTCTCTTTTCCTTTTTTTCACATGCTAAAACAACTATACATACTTAGCACGTTCTAGGTAAAAAATTGGCTTCTAATCTGGCCATAATACAAATCCCAACAAAAATAAACCAAATGAAACCCAAGCTACCAACTAATCCCAATACACAATCAAACATAAAAGTCCTCGAATCAGATGATCAAAGGTAAGGAAGATGGATGATATAAGGTTTGTAGTCAGCTTCCTAATCTAAGATCAAGAAAAGGCTAGGCTCAAATGGTTTAAACAACGGATATAATAGGGATTTTGTCTCTAAAGCTCTAGGCTCAAATATCAAAGAATGCCCTGTTATCTCACTAACTTCCACGCAACCTAGACTACGATAAGTACTAGTAGGATGCCTCGATCAACTAACACTAGTATGCACCTCATGAAAAATAGAGACTGGTGTCTTATTCATCGGCTAAAATCCTCACAAGGTACACTAAAAAACCCTCTAGTCTAGTCTACATAGTGAAACTACTCGTTTAATCAACCAAGTATGAGGTTTCCACCCATTCCTAGGCTTTGTGCTCGAATTAAATCCCATAACTAAGAGTTTGATAAAATTCGAACATAAGTTGAAAATTTTTGAGGGGGGTCAAATTTTTGAAAAATTCTTGCCAAGTCTAAACCTACATAACATAGACACTCTAAACAACCTAAGAAAGGAAGATTCCTAGAAGGAACCCTCCCCCACACTTGAATGACACATTGTCCTCAAGGTGTCTAAAACACGCATACAAAAACACAAATATCACACAAAAATAATAAAAAACAAACATTCAAGTAAGCAAAAACAAAGATAAGCAAACAAACGCACATGATAAATCTAAAACACCAAAGAGCAAATACAGTAAAATAAAAAAAACTAAGGAATTAGGAGCTCCCTATCAATCCTGTGCTGGAGGCTGCGGTGGAGAATGTGGTGCTAAAGTGAAACCAGTACCGAAGTTTTTAGCCCATTGTCACATCCATGCCGCTTGCTCCCTCTGCTGCTCCATAAATGCTCGCTGCTCAGCGTAGAACATGTGTTGCTCCTCTATCTGCACTCTCTGGTGCTCCTCAATGCGAGCAGTCGATGACATCACATGCTGAAGCTGGACGCCATATTCCTGAAGCTAGTCTCTGTAGCCTTGCAGCTGCAACTACATCGCAGCAAACTGGTCATGAAGATCTACCTGTGGGTGTGAAGACTGATGGCTGGGTCCAGCCTCGTCATGATGCTCTTCCTCCTCCTACTCCTGAGTTTTAGGTGCTTGCACCGGCATTGGAATGCCTAATCTGGTAAGGGTAGCTAAGACCGCCTGGCGCTCCTCCCACGGCTTGTACTACACTATCTCCACGCTATTTCTTGTCATCGTCTTCTTGATCAGCCTGCTGCAGTTGAGCTTGTCGATGTCAAGATCCACCGGCTCCATATATGACCCTGTATGCTCTGAAAATCTCGTAGGAAAATGGTGACGTGCAATGCGAGAAATGATATGACCTAAGTATAGATGCCTAGGTTCCCTATCGCTAATAGAACGTGCAAAGCAGTCAACCACCTAACATCATGGCGGAGGCAGTCAATGGCATATAGTTGAGATCGGAAAACCTTAGACTCTTCCCATTGACCACAGAAGGTCAGGGTCATAAAGCGATGGAGGATACCTAAGTATGGTTCTCTAATCAGCGTATTAGGTGCCTTCCCCGACTCATATCGAGCGAAACCAGTAATCTCATGCCATGCCTGATGGGCTAACCTAGTTGGTTCAAAATCTAAAGCTCCACCACCACTTGTAAGTTCAAACAGGTCAACAAATTTAGCTTTATCCATGTCAAGATCAGTATCAAAAACTCGTGCAGTAAATGAATGCCTATTTGCCTGAACCTGCAGAGTGCAGTAGAACTTCATCGCTTACTCCTGTCTAGCCAAAATGGTTCTATCCTTAAAGTACCCCCACCCCATCTTATCAAAAGCCTCATCCAACTCATCCGCTACCCCTAAAATTCTCATCTCATTCTAATTAATTTTAAAATGACTAACAGTAGTGAGGTGAGAAAATCTTTGGTACCTCTCTCCCTCCCAATCGTTGAAGATTGCGAAGGGAGCATTATAGCAGTGGCGGATGTCTCTGGGTCTATCCGATGAAGAATCTGACCCTGATGGTGTAGGAGTCCGCACGCACTTCCCTGTATTCCTCCTACATACTCGGCTAGATCCATCAGCTCCTGACATCATAGATCGTGTTTTGGGAGTTGGGTAATGTGGGCAATGTATCCGGGATGCTTGGGCAAGAGTAGATCTAGATTTCGGTTTTGAGAATTCTTGTGATAGTGAATTATGAGATAAAATCGGCCACTACCGAACTTATACCCCTCCTTTCTGACCTACCTGGCGTATGCCAGACATACCTGGCGTACGCCAAGTTTTCCGTTTTCCACTTATGGCGCATGCCACTATTTTCTGGCGTGCGCCAGGTTTTCCTATCGGGCATAATTGGCGTGCGCCGATAACTGTTGGCATGTGCCAATACATAGGGAAATCACCATTTCGATTGGTCGTATGCACTTACTTTACACAAACGAGTAAACAAACATACGCGAACATAGATTTTTATTTTAACAACACTGAAAGTGGCAATGACAATCTACGGAACAACATTTAAAGCGAAATATATAAAAAGAACCCAAAAAAGTACGATTAAACCAAAAAGAAAAATGATTTCCCTATCATTTTTTTCGTAAAAGTTACGGTTTGCTCTTGCTTTGTCCGCTATTGTCGAAGTTGTTCCGGCCATTTGTTCGTCAGAGGTTGAAGAGGCTCAAGCTCGTGATGTTTGATTGAAAATTTCGGATGTGGAGGGGGAAATGTATTTGGCAAAATGCGGCTTGTTCTTGGAGGTTATGGCAAAATACGGCGATCTTAGAATTTATAGGTTCGGAATCTGCCCTACCTGGCGTGCGCCAAGTGGTATGGCGTATGCTAGCTGATATGGCGTGCGCCATTGTTCTTCGTGAATGAACAGTTCTTGGTATGCCGTCTACATACAGTGTACTATACATATATTATATACATAAAAACTACACACTTATAATATAAACTCACATATAATAATCTAATCTAATTTTTTTGTGTTTTTTTTTTGCTTTTATTTATGCTGTGTTCCTGGAAAGCTTGAAAACCAGACGCCCCATTTTGACGGGTCATTCCTTTGACGGATTGTCAATTATCGTGACCTTTTCGGCACGAAGCCTAACAAGGTCACGATGTATTAGCACAGTCGCTCGATTGGCATATAGTACTATCTCTGATGCAATCACCGTCAAAGGTGCAACTTCGATATCTGCTGCTCACATAGCTCCTCAATCGCGTACCAAGACGAACTTCCTGGTCTCGCAACCCTTTCAGCACGAAGCTTAACGGGGTCTTGACGCAATAAGATAGTTCTCTCGGTTTGCGAAATTGTAGTATGTTTGCTGCAAATACCGTCGTGCTCCAACTTCCCATAATTGTGACAAAACCCAAATCTCGCCATCCTTCGTCTGTATGCACACTTCGATGTTCCTCTCGAATGTTTCTCTAAATTCTCTCTGCATCTCTCGAGTCTCAACGTTTCTTTTGCTTGCTTCAGAATGACGAGACAAATGTCCATTGGGATTTTCTTTGAGATTAGTAATCTAAGCAACAATATGTACTTAACACAAAACATCCTGTTCTTTATCCTCTAACAGGTAAAAGAGAAACACTTTTCTTACTGATCCATCTCTTGTTGTTTCAATAGACACACCTCACAATCGGAGTACCATGATGTACTAGTTCCTTTCCTTGCAACTCTCCTGGCGTTACGCCTAGTGTAGCCACCATTTAATTCCATAATTCTCACTTTTGGCAAGGGGTGACTAACATGTCGTAAGTCACGACGCTCGATTCTCAAAGTTTCTTTTGCCGTACGGAGAATAACTAGGCAAATTTCTAGTGGAAGCTTATTTTTCACTAGGAAACTTACTAGTAAAATGTACTTTGAGCAAAACATTTCTTCCTCTCTTGTAATTCTGCACGTAAAAGAAAACAATATAATCCCTATTAGTGAAATAATAGAAGTAAATACTAATAAAATTAAAAATGAACCTAATAAACCTAAACATGCTAATTTAGAGTCGTCAGCTTGACTACTTTCGTGTTTATGCATTATTCAACATATTAACCAAATACACTTCTGCAATTTGGTTGACGATGTCTCCTCCCAGGTAGATTTTGCATCTTTGGCATTAACTCTGAATACCTCCCCCTTGGTACTTTGTAAATCTAGTGCCCCAAAAGGGAACACTTTCATAATCGTGTAAGGTCCGCTCCATTTAGATTTGAGCTTCCCAGGGAAGAGTTTAAATCTAGAGTTAAAAAGAAGAACATGTTGGCCCTCTTTGAAATCTTTTCGGATAATGTGGGCATCATGTCTCTTTTTGGTCTTTTCCTTGTAAAGTCTTGAGCTCTCGAATGCTAAGTCTCGAATTTCTTCCAACTCAGAGAGTTGGAGAATTCTTTGTTCCCCTGCCTTTTTATAATCATAATTAAGGGCTTTGATGGCCCAAAATGCACGATGCTCAAGTTCTACAGGAAGATGGCACGCTTTGCCATAAACAAGCCGATAAGGTGACATTCCAATTGGAGTTCAAAATGCTGTACGATATGCCTATAAGGCATCGTCGAGCTTGTTCGACCAATCCTTTCTTGCAGTTCTGACTATCTTTTCCAAGATTTTCTTGAGCTCCCGGTTAGCAAGCTCAACTTGTCCGCTCGTTTGGGGATGATAAGGTGTTGCTACCTTGTGCGTCACCCCATATCTTTTTAGCAGAATCTCAAATGGTTTGTTGCAAAAGTGTGATCCTCCATCGCTGATAATTGTTCTTGGCACTCCAAATCTTGAGAAGAGTTTCTTTAGAAAGCGGATTACCACTCTTGCATCATTTGTTGGTAACGCTAGAGCTTCTACCCACTTTGACACGTAGTCCACTCCAACCAAGATATACTTGTTGCCGTATGATGTGGGAAATGGTCCCATAAAATCCAAACCCCACACATCAAAGAGCTCAATTTCTAAAATTCCAGATAAGGGCATCTCGTTTTTCTTTGAGATGTTGCCCATTCTCTGGCAATGATCACACTGCTCAACATATGTACATGCATCCTTAAAAATATAAGGCCAATAGAATCCGCACTTAAAAACCCTTGAAGCAGTCCTAGACACTCCATAATGACCTGAGTATGGAGTGTTATGGCATTGCTCTAAAATATTTGCTATTTCCCATTCTGCAATGCACCGTCTAATCACCCCGTCACTGCACCTCTTGAAAAGATAGGGATCATCCCAAATAAACATCTGAACATCCCTAAGAAATTTCTTTCTTTGGGGATAACTTAAGTCATTAGGGATGATTCCACCAACTAAAAAGTTGGCAAAATCTGCGTACCAAGGTTCGTGTTGGCTACTCAATGTCATCAGAGTTTCATCTGGAAACTCTTCCTGAATCTTTCCATTCACTTCCACCCCATCACTTTTCTCTAAACGAGAAAGATGGTCAGCTACAACATTCTCCGCACCTTTCTTGTCCTTGATGGATAAATTGAATTCCTAGATTAACAAAATCCAGCGCATCAAGCGAGGTCTTGCATCTTGCTTTGAGAACAAGTACTTCAAAGCAGCATGGTCAGTATACACTATCACTTTTGACCCTAACAAGTATGGCCTGAATTTGTCACATGCATATACGACTGCAAGTATCTCTTTCTCTGTGGTTGTATAGTTGAGTTGAGCTCCTGCCAATACTCTACTTGCGTAGTATATGACATGGAGTTTTCCTTCTTTCTTCTGTCCTAGAACACAACCTAGAGCAAGATCACTTGCATCGCACATCAACTCGAATGGAAGCTTCCAATCTGGTGATGAAATTACTGGAGCCGTGATAAAAGCCTTTTTGAGAGCATTGAATGCTTGAAGTCATTGATCATCAAAATTGAAGGGTACATCCTTCATTAACAAGTTAGTCAAAGGCTTTGCGATTAGAGAAAAATTCTTGATGAATCTTCGATAAAATCCAGCATGACCTAAAAAGGCTCTAATTCCTCTCACTGTGGTTGGTGCCACCATTTTTTCTATTGCCTCAGTCTTGGCTCTATCAACTTCCATTCCAACTTTAGATATCTTGTGCCCAAAAACTATTCCTTCATCTACCATAAAATGGCATTTCTCCCAATTGAGCACAAGATTCTTTTCCTCGCATCTCTCCAAAACCTTATCTAGGTTGTCCAAACAGTGATCAAATGAGTTTCCGAAAACATAGAAGTCATCCATGAAGACCTCCATGATTTTCTCATTCATTTCCCAAAAGATAGCTTCCATGCAACGTTGAAACGTTGCTGGTGCACAACATAATCCAAAAGGCATTCTGCAATATGCAAAAATACCAAAAGGGCATGTGAATGATGTCTTCTCTTGGTCTCTGGGATAAATTGCAATCTGGTTGTACCCTGAGTACCCATCCAAAAAGCAATAGTAAGAATATCCCGCTATCCTTTCTAACATTTGATCAATGAAAGGAAGAGGAAAATGATCTTTCCTAGTGGCATCATTTAATTTCTGATAATCAACGCACACCCTCTATCCAGTAACAGTCCGTGTTGGAATGAGCTCACCCTCATCATTGATTATCACTGTCATTCCCCCTTTCTTTGGAACATAATAAATCGGGCTTACCCACTCACTATCCGAGATCGGATAAATTATTCCAGCTTCTAGGAGTTTGATCACCTCCTTCTTCACAACCTCCTTCATGTTAGGATTCAATCTTCTTTGCCGGTCTACCCTCGGCCTTGCTCCTTCCTCCATATGGATATGATGCATCACAATTTCAGGGCTTATACCCTTGATGTCAGATATTTGCCAAGCAATGGCTTTTATCCGTTTGTTTACTATTGCGAGCACTTTATCCTCTTCATCTTTGGAGAGTTTGTTTGAAATTATGATCGGTAATCTCCCTCCATCTATTAAGAAAGCATATCTTAGATGCGAGGGTAGCTCTTTCAACTCCAAAAATGGAGCTTTCACTATTGAGGGTGGAGTTCTGTATTTCAAATGTATTTCCAATTCCTCAAGTAGACCGTTATTGTCAACTTTCTCCTCTTTGACTTCGTCAAGTTCATCATCTTCTACATGAATTTCCTCCGTATCCTCGATTTTTGAGACGTTCTCCTTACAGAACTCAAGGATACAATCTTCGATAACGTCAATCTTCATGCACGTTCCCTCCTCTTGAGGATGACGCATCAAATTGCTCATTTTAAACTCAACCTCATCTTCTCCAATTCGTAGATTGGTGTGCATGTGTTGAGGAATGGTTTGCCTAAAATCAATGGACATTTCTTGTCCTCTGGAAAATCCAGCACAATAAAGTCAACTGGAAAGATGAACTTGTTAATCTTAACCAAGACATCCTCAACTACACCGAAAGGTTTCTTGATTGTTTGGTCTGCCAACTGCAGAAGCATAGTGGTTGGTTTAACTTCACACAAACCAAGTTCCCTAAATATAGATAAAGGCATCAAGTTGTTACTTGCACCTAAATCACATAAACAGCTAGGAAACTCAATGTCACCAATGAAGCTGGGAATAGTAAAACTCCCAGGATCTTTAAGTTTTGTCGGAAGATTTTTAGAGAGTAGGGAGCTACAATTGGCCGTGAGGGCAATAGTCTCTCCATCATCCCACTTTCTCTTCTTTGTGACAAGTTCCTTTAGAAACTTAGTATAGTGTGGCACTTGGTCTAGCATCTCAAGAAAAGAGACACTAATCTGAACGTTCTTCATTTTCTCCATGAAACGGAGAAATTTATCATCCATTCCTGACTTCTTCTTTACCCTGTTTGGAAAAGGAAGAACGGGAATCATTGGTGGTGGTGGTACGTAAACTTCATCTTCCGCCACATCTATTTCAACGTGCTGACTTTTCTTTTTCTCCTCAACTTTTACCTCTTTGTCCGTGGTTGGAATCACCTTCTCATTATCCTTAACCTTGTCTTTAACAACTTTGGGAGCTAATTCCTTGCCACTTCTCAAGAAGATAGCATTAACATTACCTCTAGGGTTTTCCTCTGTAGAACTGGGAAGAGAGCCCGATGCTCTAGTAGCATTTGCCTTTGCAAGTTCTCCCAGTTGTACTTCTACGTTGCGCATTGCAGTAGCTTGTCCCTTTAGGAATTGCTCTAAGTTGTTTTGCCTAGCTTCTTGACTAGCTAAGGCTGCCAAAATTTGACTTTGGTGGATTGAAGATCCTCCACTTTCTTGAATGAATTTCTCAATTTTAGTGAACCTTTCTTCAATCGCCCCCAATCTCTCCCCTAAATAGCCTCGTGGCTGAAAACCAGGAGGTGGTCCTTGTTGTGGGGCCCGTAAAGGAAGTCCTTTGTCAGCAATAATGGCTAAGTTGTTTTCATTGTTTTCTCTTTTCCATGAGAAGTTGGGGTGATTCCTCCACCCTGGATTATAAGTTGAAGAATATGGGTTATTCCCCATCCGGTTTGCTCCTTGCCCTTGCCCACTGACAAAGTTAGCTTGTTCCCTAGGTTGGATTAGCATTGCACATTGACTATACTCATGGCCAATATTTCCACAAGCTTCACAACTTTGTTGTATTGCCATGGCATCGGCCTTGTTTGAGTTCATTTCACGCATTTGCTTTGCCATTAAATCCAACTGAGCTTGGAAAGATGATTGAGCAGCAAGCTCAAGCATCCCTCTGTGCTCTTGTGGTTCTCTAAGCTCTCTAACCTCCCTTATAGGTTGCTTCTTTCTCTCACTAGCCCTTAACCGGTTTGTTGCTGCCAATTCCTCTAAGATAAAGAGGGCTTCTTCCCTACCTTTTCTCAGGAAATTACCATTTGAGGCAGCATCAACTGTTCCCATTGTTGTTTGTCCTAGGCTAAAGTAGAAATTTTTTAGTAAACATTCTTCTGTCAAGTTGTGGTGTGGGCAACTTCGTTGTAATTCTTTGAACCTTCCCCAAGCTTCACTCAAAGACTCGCCTTCAAATTGTTGGAAATTTAAAATTTCTTTTACGAGTTTGCTAGTCTTTGTGTATGGGAAATACTCTTCCAAGAAAGCATTAGCTAATTCCTCCCAAGTAGTTATGGGAGTTCCCTTTAATTGCTTGTACCAAAGCTTAGCCCTATCCCTTAAAGTAAAAGGAAACATCCTTAACTTTAGGGCATCGTCAGATATTCCTCTATACTTGAAATTATCGGCTAACTCCATGAAGTTCCCAAGGTGGTCATTTGGATCTTCGTTGGGTAAACCATAAAATTGAAAGGAATTTTGTAACATTTGTATGACGGATGGCTTAAGTTCAAATTCATTAGCATCCACTTCTTGTCTTCGCACTCCGGTACGTGCCCCCCCTAAGGTTGGTTTACCGTAGTCTATTAAAGGTTGTTGCGGTGGTTGAGCACCTCCAGCTGCTGGAGCACCACCAGCTCCTTGTGCCTCCACTTGCATTTCTTCTTGTTGATTCATCATCTCTTGTTGATGTCTTTCTTGATTTAGCCTCGCTTGTTGAAATTTTTCTTGTCGCAATGTCCTTTCCAAGAGTGCTATGTCCACTTCACTTTCCAAAGGGAAATTAGTGGTTGAGCGCATTCTGGGCATGCGACTTAGAAAATTTATAACTTTTTCGTCCAATCTCCTATCTAGACAAGGTCAAAGGCAAATGAAAGAAGACTTCCAATGCTACAACCTTGAGTAAGGAAATTTTTCTCAGATTGTATTTTCACTATTCAAATAGTGAAAATACGAGGCTACTTGTATTCTACATTTCGGCAAGACTCGTCCAAAAATTGTATTTTGTACGTACAACTTCAAAATACGATATCTTTTTCGTCCTAACTCCAAAATCGATGAGGTCAGCGGCGTTTGAAAGAAGACTTCCCAAACTACAACTTCACATTAACTTGTTTTCAAAGTTTCGGACTTAAAGACTTCCAGAAAATTAAAATGAGAGCTGGCCAAAATTTTCCGAGCAAGTTTTTCGCAAGAAATGTCAGATTTGACCTTTATGTGTTCAAAATATGGTAACTTCTTCGTCCAAACTCCAACAAATGCAAACTCAGCGGCGTTGGAAAGAAGACATCAAGTACTTCAATCCCACTGTGGCTTAGTTTTACAAATTCGGAAGTTTTGACCCTCGGAAAAATAAAATGCGAACCTTAAACTTTTTGGCAAGAATTTTCGTGCAAGTTTTTCGCAAGACTCGTCAGATTTGACCTTTGTGACTTGTAAATGCGATAACTTTTTCGTCTTAAGTCAAAAATGAGCAAACTCAGCGGCGTTGAAAAGAAGACACAAAAATCTTCAAACACACTGTGGCTTAGTTGTGCAAATTTTGACTCGAACGTGGCCAAAAAATTCAAATCAGAACGTGGCAGTAGCTAAAAACTCCTAAATCAAGTTCGTAAGCTAAGCTTTAGCTTCGAAACTCGATCCCCGGCAACGGCGCCAATTGATGAGAGGCATTTTGACATGTCTCCGATGCAATATAGTTTATGAAGTAGAGTTGTCGAACCCACAGGGATTGAGTGATGCCTTACTCGGCTTACTTACCAAATTTTAGGAATTTTACGACTTTGCTTCTTTAGTTTGGTTTAGGTGACTTAGCAAACTAACATACATAAAATAACAACAAGATCAATTTAAATCATGCAAGATCACACAAAAATACAAGGTATATATCAACTAAAAACAAGAGTAGTGTGATGCCTAAGATCACTTAAGTGAACTAATGGTTCGTTGGGTTTATTTAGCTCATGTCATGATCCGGGTGTTTCAAGGCAATGGATCCATGCTCTCGCACAAGATCAATCTAAGTTGATCTTTTCCTAGGATTAAGTGAGCTCGATGTGCTCTCGCCCCCACGAGTCACTTAATCCTAATTAAACAACAACTATAAATATCACCCGTTTGGATAACCAATCACCAAGTGAGATTCTCATCTCACGAGGCAACGGATTTACAAGTTAGACGTTCGATCACGTCTTTCTCCTCTCGGTCTCAAGACTTGATTATTATCTTATTTCTAGGTGATCAAATTAGACTAAGCATTAAGCCCTTTAACTTATACATGATCCTTAATATTTTTACCCATTTTAAACCATTAGAAAGTTTAGGCTTTCAAAGCATCACACCACTTAGTAACTACTCACACATGTTTAAACAAAACTTGAACATAAACATACTTAATACATAAACACACTTATCATTCATTTAATTTACATAATCAAGCAAGGAAAGCATGAATGGAAAAGGCAAGAGAGGTTTACAAATTCCAAGCACAAGCTTGGTTCTTTTTTTTTCTTCTTCTTCCTTCTTCTTCTTTTCCTTCTCTCTTTTTTCCTTTCTTTCTCTCCTTTCTTTGGTACGTTTTTTTCTCCTTGCCTTGGCTGCCCCCTTTTGTTTTCTTAACTAACATAATAATACTAAGTCATATTACAAGCCAAAATTAACTTAACAACTAATTCTTTTACAAATATCTTAACAACTCTTCCATCCATGTTTCTAGCTTTAGGACTTAGCAACAACAAGTTAAAAGAAGTGTAGCCATCCTTGTTCCCTTCAAGTCACAGCCATATTGAGTCATCTTATCCTCATAAATTGGCAGCCACGGATTTGGGCCAAGAAGCCCAAAGTTGGCCCAAATAAACTATCAAGTTTGGCCCACTCGGACAGAATCGGCCCATGATATTGGATCAAGCGGTTTCCCAACTTATACGACGAAACAGAAGACGCCCTTTGGACACGTTATACCTACTGATGTCTTCTTTTCAATGCCGCTGATGGCGCATCAATCCGACATTGGACGGGAAAGTTATGAATTTTTGAGTAGCAAGAGGTCAAGTCTGACGCCCTCCACGGGTAGCTACGGTTTAGACCATTTCTTGCAACATTTTGCCTTGTCGAGTTCGTCATGCTTGCTTCCTCGAGGTCTTGGTCGTGCCTCCTTAGATAATTGTCCATAAAGCTCCTAAAAAGCAAGAAAACATAAGAAAAGCAAACAAACACGACAAAAGAACAGAATGTACAAAAACAAGACAAAGACATAGAAAACTCGTAAAAACGATAAGTAACAAACGCTAAATTTACACTAAAATGTACATAAGTAATGAGTGTTTTTGACACTCATCACCTGCATCCTAATCAGTTTCAATATTTAACCAACAAGTTGGGTCTTTACAATTTGTATAAACCTAACTTGAGAGGGAGTGTTGAATAAATTATGCTTACTGGTTTGTTAGTTGTTTGCATGCATCTATGTTCATCAGCTGTGGTGTTCATATTCAAGATTGAAGCTTATGTTTATACGTTCTCTAGTCAGCTTAGTTTAGTTGCCTTTCAATATTTTCCTCTCATGTAACTACCTCTTCCTAGTTAGTTAGGAAGAGGACAATAACCGTTGCAGCTGTAATAGCTACTTTGCTGTCAAATCAGCTTCTCTTATACTTGCCTCCTACCTTGTATTTCTCTCCTATAAATACTTTTCATGAGTTTAATAAAATCAGGTTGGTTAATGAGCATTTATTCCTACTCACCTAAATTTACACACTAGATTGGAGGTTACTTAAGGAGCCTGTTGGATATTTTCCTTGGGGAAGGGGGCCGAATGGCCTTTTTAACTTGCGGAAGGGATAAAGTGGAAGTTATGCCCCCAACGAAGATCTTGTCGGCATTGAATGGATATTTGCTTTTTAAGAGGTGATCCGATCAATATTCACATATAAAGGGGATCAGTGACTTTCCAAAGTAGTTTACATCCCAAGAATGACCAAACTGATATTTTGCCTCTAGAGAGGAACCACTTCACATGTTTCTCCCTCACCAAAGGGAGAATGAGTGACTTTTTGGAAGTACTTTACATGTCAAGAATGACTCAACCAACATTTTGCCCTTTAAAGAGGACCTAAGGCTCTTGATGGTGCAAGGTATATTAAGGAAAAGGGTCCCATGAACTTTGCCTTATGATACCCAGAGGCTTCGAAAGACTAAGGATCTTATAACCTTTACCTTGTGACATAAAGAGGTTTCAAAAGACAAAGGATCTCATGAACTTTGATTTAAGGTGCCAATAGGCTTCAAAAGGCTAAGGGTTTCATGACCTTCACCTTATTATGTTAAGACACTTTGACAGACAAAGTGTCATTCACTTGAAGAAAGGTAAGGAACCCCGATAGGTTCTCAAATATTGACTCCACGAACATCAAGAGACTGTCTGTAATTGGTCTCTCAAAAGATCGATAAACTCAAACTCTGAATTAACCAGAAAAGATAAGTCCTAGAAAATTAGTATAAATATTCTGCTCGAATAAATGTCATCAAGAGAGGCATTAAAGGAGTTTGAATGCAAGGAGGAGATGGAGTATTAGGTCTATATAAAGGACACCTGAGGAAGTCAAAATGATCCAACATCAATCACACACCAATCAACTTAAGTTTATCAAGCACCGACTTTAGTCTAGGTAGTAATTAGGTAGAAGTAGTCCACCCTCAGCCACCTTTAATTACTCATAGTTAAGCTGACCTTGGGACGAGCCTCTAAGCCGTCACAAGATCGATTTTGATTCTCACAACATTTTTTTCACCCAAAAATGATAGTGAAAGAGTGTGATACTTTTGATGACGTGCTTTGACCTTCTTGAGTAAGAAGGTCCCCAAGCTACCTTGAAGACTAAATTTGTGGTCTAGTACCATGGCATACCAATCATTCTCTAGGTGTTTACCAGTTTATTTCTTATCATATTTTTTCATATCTTTTTCTTAATTTGTTAGCTAGTTCTCATATAGCTTTTAGGATTAGTATCTATAAATCACACAAACCACATAAGTATAGTGAAGCCTCTTAATATAAGCTTTGGGTCCATGACATGGACAATGAGCTATTGACATTAAAGACAAACCACACATATGACTTATTTCATTTACCAAGTACAAAGAAATCAATTAGATTTGTGCATAATATGTGTAAGCAGTACCAGAAACAGAGATTTAAAGAGTTAAAGAAATCGGTGGAGATGCATCCAAGCAAAGCCGTCCAAATTTTATGGGCAATGCCTAATAACGACGTGCCGATAAACGTTTGATAAACCACTTTGAGATATTTGACTTTGCTCCGTCCGGCTTCTTATTGTTAGGTTTGAATTAAATGTATGCAATGATGAGCATGGCTTGGTGGAGAGTTTTTGGAATTACTCATGTTAATCCCTTCGATGTCTATTGTCACACAGGATTAGTTCCAAATTGTATTGCACCTTGGTTCACAACACATTTTCATGCTTTATTCAAACTTGAATCCAATGTCTGCAAGAACATATTTCACCTTTGTTAATTTAGTTAACTTCGATGAATTGCCTTTATTCAGCGTATATACTAGATCGTGCCACCATTATTCTTTTGGCTGCGCCAAAGTGACTTGATTTGCACCAAAAAACAAAGATTCAAAATCCACTAGAAGATCTGCTATCATCAAATATGTTAGAAAATTATATTATGTCAAAAATTTTATTTATTTAAAAAATATTGTTTTAAATTAGGACAAATTACTCCCTACTCTGATCCTGTGAATCCACCTCCACCACTCTGATCCTGTGAATCAAAAGCTCTCCGGATTTGTGACTCCCTTTCTTCCAACTCGTTCTCTTCTTGAACAGAACTATCCAGGCAAACAAGACCGTGTAATGGGACTCTACCAACAACCCATATGGGCCAACGTGGGTACTTTAGGTGCTGTTCAACCTTACAGAAATATAGGGACTCTAGGAGGGTGAGGAACCTAACTTCCACACCTGTGGATATGCCCTTCAGAGACATGCCTCCACCTAAATCCATCCTGCCATCAAACACATTGGGGACAGCCTGGCCGCAGAGCAGAAGATTGACAATTTCCTGGTTCATAATGAAAGGGAAAGGCATGCTAAACAAATCAGCACAACATCCTTGGATGATTACAGATAGTGTATCACGTAAGATTTGAGATTCTGAACCACATTAAGACACATTAGTCCTATCTTCAAGCAATCTATGAGTATTTGCAGCATCCATCATGAATGGTACCTGTGAGTTATGCCCAAAAGGTGCGGTGACCTGAGGGAGGGAGGGAGGGATCATCCCTATCAGATGGAACCATATCCTGGAAAAACAGAATTACCATGCAAATGTCAACGATAATTGCTTTGATGGAAAACAATGAACTGACTATTATGGTGCAGAAGATATTAATGTCAAGAAAAATAAATCATAAGAAAAAGATTGCTGATGCATCTATCTCATTCAATAATCTGAATTACTGATACGCTAACACTTGATAGTCTAAAAGGTTACCTTTATTTGCTTCGTTCGATGCATATTTTTCTTGGACATTTGTTTGTTAATAAATGATAACACAGTTTTTTGGTAGGCCTTGGTAACAGTGTTTAGTAATCTTTTATAGAAAACACTCATCAAAGAAAACGAATTCTAGTCTAGACAAGCATACCAATTCTCGAGATAGCAAGGCAGAGATAAGGAACAACAATGCTCCCATACGTGACTCAAAAACTGGAGTCATTTCTTTAAGCTTCTGCAAAGCATTTGCTTCTGATGTGTATGTGTGCACTCTTAAAATCTTACACAAATCAGAGGATGATTCAATTGAAACACTGTAGTGTTTTTGTCATTGCCTGAAACAAACATAAAAGTGACGTCAAAAAAGGAAATTAGTTCAAGCTCAAAATTCAGCAACTTTTAAGGCTAAAAATTTGAGGGATAACATAACAGCATGCTTACATTTTTTTTTAGAATAAGACATTTCATTCAATCATAAATAAGCCATCCGGCATCTTCAAGGTGTAGCTTTGGAACAACAATGAATACACTTTAGCCCCTTCGCTATGGTACTTCCCGATCTGGATGGGAGCGATAATCCATTTTTCGTGAAGATCTTTTCCAGAAATGGAGTAGTTTTTCCACTAGTGACCATGCAAAAGCCAAATAGCTAAACATTGGAACAGCAAACAATACACCAAAACACACACCCACATAAACTGAAAAAAGCAAAAACTCGTAACCAAAAGCAAAACGACAAATGGCAATTAAAATATAAAACAACAGCAGAGCGACGGCGGAGAGGACAGGCTGTGGATGATGGCCTATGAATGACAGGCTTAACGACGGGAGACGACGGGATACAACAGGCGACAACGGGAGGACGAGCTGTGGACGACAGCCTATGGATGACAGGCTTAACGATGGGCTATGACGGCGAGCGCCGATTGACGATAGGAGGACGGGCGACGACAGGAGAACGACAATGATAGGAGAATGGGCAACGACGGGCGAAGACAGGCAACGACGAGAGAGAAGCTCTCACGAGGAGAGAAAAAAACTCTCACAGAGGAGAGAGGATTGCTCCACTGCGGAAAAGATTATTGATAGAAATAGAAGAAGGATGAAGAAGATAGAGGGTAGAGGAAGGAAGAAGAAAAGGGGTAGAGAGCGGCGCTAGATTTTTTGAGAGAGTCGACTCTCATAGAATTTTTTTTTAGACTAATCTTGAGATACCTCTCTCAGCATGCTTTCATTATTCTCATTCAAACCATTAGTGTCTTGTTCATTAGCACTCAGAGTGGCAATTGCAGCTCTCTGCCCATTCCCACATAAAAACAATATCTCCCCCATACCTTTAATCAGAGCCCTATAAAGTAGAAGGAAAAAAAATCAATTGACAAGGTAATCGTGCCACATAAATGCAAGCCATAATAAAATATAAATATCAGAGCCAAATCACCAAAAGGGAAGTTCAATGGACTCTGAAACTTAACTAATCAAATTAAATAATACTGAAATTAAGTTCCAGACAACCACAAATTAAAGATTTATAAAATGAAACAAAGAAATTAAGTGGAATTCATCTAACAATGAACTCACAAGGAACCCATTTTCAAATTCTATCAAACAGGAGGAAAATGATGCCAAAGCACATTCGTATTATCTAGTGATAAACAATGTTTTTAAGTCCAACCATAGCTCTGACAACGACTCAAAACACTAGGGCAGGTCCGTTCAATCCAAAACACGGAGGTTAGTTGGTCCGACCAATCCAGATCCAACTAACCAAATTCTTGAAATGATTTACAGTGTTGTTCAATTGAAAGTAATTAAATTAAGACTTCGTACTTGAAAATGATAAATTGCATCGAAGTTAGATGATATTTAGAAATATCATTGTTTTAAAAAACATTGTCCGACCGGTCGGACCATGAATCGGGCATCATTCCAGATCTTTTTGGTTAAAAAAGGGACTCTGGTTAGATCAGACAAAATCTGGTCGGACTAGACAGTTCACTCAAAAAATTTTGTTCAACCAAATAGTTCGCACATAAATTTGATATAATTATATATTTCTTATGGTTATTAGTTTATATTTACCTATATACCTATATATATTTAAAAACATTACATGAAAATAAGAAGGGAAAACTATTTGGTCCGACCAGCAGTTGGACCAGTCGGACTGGCTGACTCAGAGGTTAGACCCAATTCTGAGTCGACCTCCGGGTCATTTTTAAGAACAATGAGAAATATATACATTATATAATTGAAAATATGTTTATTTAAAATTGTCAGACCATGAGCCCAAAAGCATAGTAGGTCGCACTTCGGGTAGGTAATAAATATGCAACAAACCTGATGTTGCATATTCAGATAATGCATGACTTAAATAAAATAGTTCAAGCAGATGCATAATAGAAGTCTCAAGTAATCACCTCAATTTTACATCGCGAGGCACTGAACTGATGTTACAAGAGGCAACATGAAGACCTTTGTCCAAACATTTGGAAGCGGTGTGCAGAACATTTTTTTCCCAATTCCCCCGGGAAAAAAAGGAGATGTTTCAGAGCAAAAGCCTGTAACCAGATAGATAAGCAAAGATATTAATTGCCAAAAGAATTATCATCCACATGGACAGACCAAGAGAAGACAACAATTATAAACGTAGAGATCAAATAAAGGGCAACTCTCGAGATTATCTTTTATCTTTTATGAATAAAGACATATTCAATAAAATATAATAAGGCTGGAACATATTATTAACGGTTAATTATCCTCAGGTCCCTGTACTATTGATGATTTTGTAATAGGATCTCTGTGTAATTTGAATAAGATATAAGGTCCATGTGTTATAACAAAATATTGGCATAAGGTCCCTGACCAAAATACCCTTAAGCCAAAAATTAAAAAAGCACCCAAAAAACAAAATAAATCATGAATAATAGAAGACGACCCCACAACCTCAAACGACCCTCTCGTCTTCTTACTCCCAAGTCCACCATCGTTCTAGAAGACGACCTGCACCTGACTCCCCCACCGTCGGCTCTCCCTCTCAACAAGCTCTTCGTCCCGTCCGAAACAGAGCTCCCACTCGACGAGCCTTCCATCACTGCCAGGGTTGATATGCTCCAACATTGTCCAACAAAATAAATTTGCCATTCTAAGAAACCGAGATCCCGACTACCACCAAACTAATCAACAGCGAAAAAAAGGAAAATCTTAGTCGACGTCGAGCCCTAGAACATTGAATTCGCCACTCTAAAGAACTAATCGATGGCATCCTCAAATGGGTCAGGTTCAGACAGCGAACCCCTTGCAAGCCCTCAAGTTCTTCTGTTACATCGGTAATTGATTGGGACGACTTTGGGCTTGGCAAGGGCGTCATCCTCGTCAGAGACATTCTGGGTCAGCAAGGACTTTGGGTTCACTAGGATTGTTCTTCTTCTTATCCTTTGGTCTTCTGGGTTTGATTGATCTTGTAGGTTTGAGTGGGTGATGTCGGTGAGCTCGGAGAGCTTGTCGAGGGTGTCGTCTAGGTTTGAGTGGGTGATGTCGATAAGATTCAAGGGCTCTAGTCGGCTATGAAGTCTGAATGAAGAGAGAGAGAGAGAGAGAAGATGAAGAAGATGATTCGAAAGAAGAAACCTAGAAGCCACAAAGTTAAACCCCGAAAGTCATTCTCGTCGGAGCCCCAAAAGCTGAGGTTGAAGACGATGAGTTAAGATGATTCAGTTTTTTATTATGTTTTTTGGGTCCTTTTTTATTTTTTGGCTTAAGGGTATTTTGGTCAATTCAATATTAAACAAAGAAAAAAATTGATGATGTCAGTGAAGGTTAAGTCAGGGACCTTATGCCAATATTTTGTTATAACAAAGGGACCTTATATCTTATTCAAATTACACAAGGACCTTATTACAAAATCGTCAATAGTATAGGGACCTGAGGGTAATTAACCCTATTATTAAGGGTAAAGTACATTCAGATCTCTGGCTTATCAAGATTTGATCTAAAATCCCTACTCTACACCAAAATATCTATTTCAATTCCATCGCTGATGTTGGCATAAAGTTTTTTATTTTTTATCATTAAATTGACCAAAATACTCTTAAATAATAAAATAAAAAACCACCGCCACTTACTCTTCTTCCTCCTTCTCACTCTCCTCATTAGCGCATCTTCCCTCACCGGAGCCCTATCGGCTATCTCCAATGGCCCTCAGCGATGTCGAGGCATCCTACATCTGGCACCGACAGCTCCTCTACTATCGTGATGAGTACGGCAACGGAATCCCCGACACTGATACTCTCATTAACAGAATCCCCAATGCTCTGAGTAAATGTAGTTCCTTCAAGGAACATCCCGTTGGCTACCCAAAGACACAGTGGATCCCCATCATCCTCCCTCTCTTCTTTCCCTAGCAATTCACCTCCAGGTCCTTGAGCCTCTCGATCTGGTCCAGCATCATCACCTGAGCCCCACACATCCTCACCCGCTCTAGTTCATCCTCTCGGAACAGCGTCTAGTCGATGGACCGCAATGACAATTTAAAAAGACCAGCTAGACTCCATCGGAACCCAATTCCCATAATCAAATTGAGTTGTATGGTTAGAATTCAGATTGTGATGCATGATTAGCCTTAGAACGGTGAGCTTAAAGTGTTCATCTTGGAACGGTGAACTCAAGTCCGACCAAGTGTTCGACAAAATGCCTATAACTTCAAAAACCCCTGATTTTATAATCTCGGATTGGCTCCCTTCCTCGGAGGACCTATCGCTCCACCGGTGTCGATAGTAGACTAAGCTCTTGGTTTCAAGTCTCCTAGACTACTCAAAGATGGCATACAGCAAGGTAGTGGTTCCACTCATGGAGTCGTCGATTGAGTCCTTGCGGAGCTGGATCTGAGCCATAGTTGTCAAAGCGGTTGACGCATCGTGGTGCGGGTAACCCAAAACCTGATGTGGCACGGAACGGGTGAGATAGAAGCAAACGCGGATAATAATAATATTATTCATACTAAAAAAATACACACTTATAATAGATAAAAATACCCACTTGGGCCCAAAAGGCCCAATTGAGTTTTGGGCCTTTTGACTTTCTAATGGAAAAGAAGGGGGAGAAAAGTGGAAGAAGAGGCTGTCGGGGTAGTCTGTTAGGTTTTTAGGGATTTGTTTTTTGTCTTTTTCCAATTTTGCCCTTAAAATAAATTAAAAATACAGGGCAATTTTGGAATTTTAGTGAATGTGTGAAGAATGGTTGGAACGGCCGCTCCCGACGCAGAACTGACACGGCCGTGACATGACTTTCTCGGCCGAGATAGCAATCGTTGCGGGAGCGGAACGGCGTAGAGCTACCGGGCCAAAAAACCTGTTTTGTTCCGAGATCTCGGACTATCGCGGCCGAGTTAACAACTATGATATGAGCAACAATCGCTTTGCCGGAAAGTTCCCTCTGGTGGTGTTGCGGATATCCTCCGTTATTGTCCTCGCCAGCAACAACTTCCGTGAAGGGTCTTTTTTATTTTTACCCTAAATTTTTATTTTTTAATTAAGAGGGTACAAATGTCATTTCCTATGTCTAAAAAATAAAAAAATGGATGTTGATGACAGCCAAGGACCTCATACCAATAATTTATTATAAAGTAAAAATCCTATATCTATTTCAAACAATCAAGGGACTCTAGTGCAATAAAAATTTTAAAACAGGGAGGGACCTGAGAGTAATTTACCCTATTATTAAAGCTTGTACGTTCAAGGTATAACATATTAAAGAGGGAAGACTTTACCACGTATTTAATTTTCAGGGAAAGTAGAACTTTTCTGATGTTCGAGTGATATTTAGAAAGCTGTTTAAAAGAACTTATCTGAGATATTTGTTAGAAGAAGAAATTTGAGATCGGATTTTGTTACGAGTTAGCTATTAGGAAAGTGTCTTACAAAGGATCTGGTTGTAAAAGGAGTTCAACCTTGAAAATACAAGATTTTTCATTAGCTTGAAAATTGACGCACGAAAGTTATTCATGAAAAACTGATCACAAAAAACAAACAAAAGCCCAAAAGGACAAAGCATAATCTTAAACAGCCATTTGACAGTCAGGTCACAGTGACACATGGAAATCAGTGTTTTGATTACAACAAATTGAAAAATAGAAACAAAATTGAATTCTGAAGAAAGTGCCCAAACTTCTAAGAACAGAATAATACCAAACGGTTTATCTGGATATAGTTAACTGAGTCTAGGACAAATTTTCTTTAAAGCTCATGGTGCTGCAAGAGCGCGTTCATTTTAAAGAAAGGGCACTAGTCCTGAACTTGCATGGCGGCCATTATTGATGACAGAAATAGCATAAACAGAAATCAGATCATTTACCTGTATAGTTGCTAAAACGCCACACGGCCCACCTTCATGCTGGACGACACCCATAGATGTTTCTGGGTCATTGCGGAACCTACTGGAAGTAACAGAATTTATTAACTGACAATTGCTTGCAAAAGAAACACAAAGGTCAGTCACCTAATTACGAGCAGAAACTTAGCAAAAGTTTCTGAAATTAAGGTAGCCTTGAGTAAATCAATTACGCAGAAGGTACCATGAGAGAACTCAGGACTGAATCCACCTAAGATAAACTAAAGTACATGGTATATACGACATCATGTGCTCGGACCAAATCCTAGATGATACTTTAAGCACATAATAGATGTATGTGTAAACAATCAAGAATGACAACAGCGAGTGAATCCAACAAGGATAACATACCATACATGGTCATTAGAGTCACACACTCATTCCACATAAAAAACGAGTCACATTCTTTCTACCAAAAGAAAAGAGGCGCGCTCAAACTAAATTACAATTCAGCCAAATTCAAGCATCCACATTCAACCCCATCTCGAGAGCTCACTGAATCCTAGATGATGCTTCACACACTTAATACATACGAAATCTCGACACCAACATTAGCGAAAGCAATAAGCCACCTAAGTATGTGTGTAACGCCCCGTGATTTGACCGACTGGCTCCACTGTACTAACACGGGTCTTTCCTGCGTGCTTTGTCCTCACTCGCACGCATCCCGGGAATCTTCCCAAGAGGTCACCCATCCTGATCCTACCCTTGGTTAAGCGCGTTTAACCTTGGAGTTCTTTCAGAATGTGTGCCCGAAAAGAAGGTGCACCTTGTTGGTGTGGATAGTAACAATCAAATCACTTAAACCTTTCACACAATATATATACGGGGTATCACATTCACCCCTCCTTAAATACATGACGTTATCGTCGCGCTAGATATACACAATCTCAGAATCCCTCGCTTGTAGGTGCATTCGGTCCCCGAATCACACCGTATAAGCCCAAGTCGCTCTGATACCATTTAAGTTATCACGACCCGAAATCGGATTATAACAACTGCCGCATGATTTCTTTATCACGCAAGGCCCAATGTTACCCATTTATGTGAGAGTTTAGATTCTAGAAAATTGGGACTACAATTGTAGCAGCTGAAGATACAGATTACGTAAATTTCATCTTGTAAAACAAGTAGTCAACTCACATTGCAAAAACTTAAGTAATTCCCAAGTCTAACAAATAACTAACAAATTGAATAAATAATGACTAAAAAGCTTAAACAATAATCTCCAATTTATTCCATATAAAGTAGCCAAGAATTAACTGGGAACAACGTGAGTAACCTCCATGAATTGAGTGCTACTATTATTGAAATATAAGTCTAGATAACATAATCCAAATTGCCCCTATAGATCCTCACTACTCGTCTTGGACTCCTTTATTATTTCCTGGAAAACCACAATTGCAATTTGGATGAGTTCGCTACTCAATAAGCTGTCCAAACAATTAATTCAAGCCAGGCCCGACTATTCTCAAAATATTTCGCAATGACAATATTATCATATTCACATTCAATTAAACCACAAATATCTCCGAATACATATTTTTACATATCGTAGAAGCAACCATATGAATGTGAACCTTAACAAAACTTTCTTTGAACGTTATACAATACGACAATGCAAGACTCTTTAATGCCACTTTCCATGATGGACGAAGACATGAAACTCATGATCAATATGAACACTCAATTATGATATGTAGACACAAACTCCGGAGCCTAATAAGGTTATATCATTGTTTACCCCTAATGACAGGATCCTGGCGCGTAATCCCCATCGTTATCGGGACCATCATATTACCCCCAATGGCAGGGTTCTGGAGTAATAAACTCCCGCCGTTATAGGGTCCAAACCTATTAATAACCTCAATAGGATCTATATGATACAAACACGAGTGAACATAATCCACAATCCATTGTACAGTACAACGCAAGCAAAATCCTAATCTTTAATCCATCACAATAGCGAAAATTATTTGATTTCAGAACCTCCCAACTATCCAATTCCAATCGGCCACATTAATCAATAAGCAACATTAACCAATTACTGTTGCACTTTACAGATTCACGTTAACACCTATCCCAGAAGTCTTAACACCACCAGATCATCAACTCTTGACAAAAACACCATTAACATTCATCTCGAAATAGTACTAATACAAGACAAATAACATGGGCAGGGAATACATTTAAGCAACCACCTAAGAATGCAACCAAGACAGAAATCAGTAAACGACAGTTAAATAATACCATTAACCAGCTTAAGAATTAATCCATTCAGTTGCCCGACCCAACGTAAGATCTGATTAAAATTAAAAAGCACTTGAATTAATCCCATGAACAACTTACCTAAACTTGATTTCACTTCTCATGATCCCCTACCATTTCCTCTTCCGTCGTCTCATACTCTTGTTGTTCGTTACCTCCTTCGATACTCCCACTGCCTCCGTCTGAGCGATGATCATTCAGGAATAGTATAAGAATAAGAGAAAGAAACCATCACTGAGACTATCCAAGGAATTCTCTCTAAAGTAGTATGCCTCTCTTTTTCCTATCTTTGGCAACAATTTAGTTTATTGTACCTCCTAATGTCTAAGACGTGAGAGGAGTTACAAAAATAATAATAACTATCCACTTATTCAGACATGATGGCCTAAAGAGAGAGAAAGAGAGAGAGAGGGTATGGTGGTAGTGGCTAATAACTTGAATACAGTTAGTGAAAAATTTACCAATAGCTACCCTAAGTCTTTACGAGTGTTAATTAAAATTCATGAATATTACATCATTCCCCCCTCAAAAGAAGTTTAGTCCCTAAACATACCAGTATTCTCAAACAGGAAAGGGTATTTTTGTTTCATCTCAGCCTCCAATTCCCACGTGGCTTCTCATTCTGTATGATTACTCCATTGAATCTTCACATACTTAATAGTTCTCTTACGAAGCTCCTGTGCTTTAAAGTCCACAATTCATAGTGGTACTTCCTGGTAGGTGACATTTGACCTCACTTCAGTGGGAATATCTTGTACTACATATCCTGGTCTAGGGACGTATCTTTTTAACATGGACACATGGAATACCGGATGCACTCCAACCAATTATGGGGTCAATGCGAGTTTGTATGTCACCAGTTTAACCCGCTCAATAATATCAAAAGGTCCTATAAAATGTGGGCTTAGCTTACCCTTGATACCGAACCTTCTAATACCCTTTGTAGGAGATACCTTGAGAAAGACATGCTCTCCAACCTTAAATTCTTCCTCCCTTCTTTTGCATATGCATAACTCTTTTGCCTATTTTGAGCTGTCTGTATTCGTTCTTGAATCAACGACACCTTTTCTTTCATTTCTTTAATCAATTCAGGAACACAAATACTCTTCTCTCCCACATCATCACAATTCACAGGAGAACAACATTTCCTCCCATATAATAATTCATAAGGTGTCATTCCTATGGTAGACTTATAACTATTATTATAAGCAAACTCTACCAATGCCAAATAATCTTCCCAAGAGCCTCCAAAATCCAAAATGCATGCCCGCTACATATCTTCCAGTATTTGAATTATCCTCTCAAATTGTCCATCTATCTAGGGATGGAATGCAGTACTAAATTGTAAACGTGTACCCAAAGCTTCGTGTAAGCTTTTCCAAAATCTAGACACGAAGTAACTATCTCTGTTTGAAGTGATACTTACATGTATACTGTGTAACCTGACTATCTCCTTTATATAAAGATTAGCCATTTGTGTCAAAGTGATTCCTACTTTACAAGCCAAGAAGTGGGCTATTTTTGTCAGCCGATCGACCAGCACCCAAACAACATCTCTTCCACTTGGCGCTCTTGGCAATCCCGTGATGAAATCTATTGTTACATGTTTCCATTTTCATTCTGGAATTTCCAGTGGTTGGAGCTTCCCCCCCCGGTCTTTGGTGTTCAGCTTTCACTAGTTGACAAACCATACAACTTGCCACAAACTCAGCAACATCTCGCTTCATTCCACTCCACCAAAAACTTTATTTTAAATCTTGATACATCTTGTTGCTACCTGGATGAGCTGTATATCTAGTGTTATGAGCTTCCAACATAATTTCATCTTGGATTTTTATCTTATTAGGCACACAGATTCAATTTCGGTAGTACAAACAACCATCTGCTTACTTTTCAAAATCGGAGAAACCTTCTTTTCCCACAGATCCTTAACCTTCTTTAGGTATAGATCCTCTTCTTGCATCTCTCGAATGCGATTCTTCAATATTGGTTGCACTACAAGATTTGCCAATTGCTCCCCCTCTCTTTGAATGAAAACTTCCATGTTTAACTTATCAAACTCCTCTAGCAGGGGTCGTCGCTCCGTGACAAGTGTGGTTGGTGATGTCACCACATTTCTGCTTAAGGCATCAGCTACTACGTTTGCCTTTCCAGGGTGATAATGGATGCCTATATCATAGTCCTTCAATAATTCCAACCAATGCCTTTGTCTCATATTCAGTTCTCTTTGGGTAAATATGCATTTCAAACTCTTATGATCGGTATACATCTTACATCTAACCCTGTACAAATAATATCCCCAAATCTTTAGTGCAAATACTACTACTGCTGATTCCAAGTCATGTGTCAGGTAATTCTTCTCATATGACTTTAATTGTCTTGAGGTATAAGAGATCACATTGTCACCTTGCATGAGCACACAACCTAACCCATATTTTGAAGTGTCGCTGTAGACTGAAAAATCCTTTCCTTCATCCGGCAAACTGAGAATTGGTGCTGAGACCAACATTCTTTTCAACTCCTGAATACTATTCTCATATGCCTCACTCCATACAAATTTATTTCCCTTCTGCATCAATTGAGTCAATGGTACAGCTATCTTCGAGAATCCTTCCACAAATTTATGATAATATCCAGCTAAACCCAAGAAGCTTTTAACTTCTGAAATGTTGGTTGGACTAGCTCAATTCACAACTGCTTCTATCTTCTGCGGATCTACAGAGACTCCCTCGTTAGATATTACATGACCTAAAAATGCCACTTTTTTAAGCCAGAATTCATATTTCTTAAACTTTGCATAATATTGTTTCTCTCGTAAAGTTTGTAGTATTACTCTTAGATGTTCCTCATGCTCCACTCTTCCCTTGGAATATGCCAAAATATCATCAATAAACACTACTACAAACTTATCCAAGTATGGATGGAACACTTTGTTCATTGCATTCATAAAAAATGATGGGGCATTGGTTAATCCAAACGGCATAACGAGAAATTCATAGTGTCCATACCTAGTCCAGAAAGCCATGATTGGTACGTCCTCAGGTTTCACTCTTAATTAGATGATAACCAGAACGTAAATCAATCTTGGAGAATACTTGAGCCCCTTTCAACTGATCAAACAAATCATCGATTCTAAGCAATGGATATCTATTCTGTATCGTAAGTTTGTTTAGTTCCCGATAATCTATGCACATCCTCATTTTTCCATCTTTCTTTTTCACAAATAAAACTGGTACACCCCATGGTGAGACACTAGGCCTAATGAACCCCTTATCCAACAAATCCTCCAGTTGTATTTTTAGTTCATTTAGTTCTACAGGAGACATATGGTAAGGTATTTTAGATATTGGTGCAGCTTCGGGTATCAAGTATATGGAAAACTCAATTTCCCTATCTGATGGTATGCCTTCTATTTCTTTTTAAACATCCGGGAATTCTTGTACTATAGGAATGTCCTCTACTTCAGTTTCCTTACACAAATCCTGTACAGAGGTAATATAACCCGTAGCTCCATTGTC
This sequence comes from Hypericum perforatum, assembly GCA_012979155.1. Taxonomy (NCBI): domain Eukaryota; kingdom Viridiplantae; phylum Streptophyta; class Magnoliopsida; order Malpighiales; family Hypericaceae; genus Hypericum; species Hypericum perforatum. Next base: position 87,350 of record SOPF01025632.1, read on the forward strand.
TCCAACTTTACAGCTTTCATTACTGAAATAATACAGGGTGGTGCTCTCCTATTTTCATTCACAAATTGAAATTCCTTCTTTTCTAGAATTTGAAATAATACAGCTTTCTCCCTACATTTGATGTAAGCATAGTGTCGACTCATCCAATCCATTCCCAGAATCACATCGAAATTAATCATATTTATGACCACCAAATCAGCCGGTAGAATATGATGGTTTACTTGCACCTCACACTCCTTGCACTATTATAACACCCCCAATAGGCGTACTTACAGCTAATTCTTCCTCACTATCTACTAGTGTTAGCTTACTCCTTCTAGCAAACAAAGTATAGATTAAAGAATGTGAAGCTCTCGAATCAAAAAGTGTCATTGTAGAGTGTTTAGCTACAAGAAGTTTACCTGTAACCTATGTTAGCTTACTCCTTCTAATAAATGAAGTAGTAACGAGAAAAGAAAAAAAATGTAAAGCTCCCGAATCAAAAAGTATCCTTATAGAGTGTTTAGCTATACTGCTATAAGAAGTTTACCTGTAACCACATTGCTAGATTTCTCCGCTTCATCTTGGGTGAGTGCACATATGCAACCTAGTGCTCGAGTTGTTGGTGTCTATCTTAGAGGTAGAGTTCGAAGAGGGGTAGTTATAGTAATAAGTGCTCGCTTGTCCGGGCAATCAACCATCCTATGTCCTGTATTCCCACAAGTAAAGCAGGCACCAGTAGTCCACCTACATTCCTGATCTGTGTGTGGCTTATTGCACCTCTTGCATCATAAACTTTGAGATAATGTATTGTCATTCGTTGATGTAAATGGCTTCTTGCTTTGTCCAATTTCTTCTGATCCAATAAATGGTAGTGCTTTCCTCTTTAGAGGCTCCTTTGTTGCCTTCTTTTTGTTTAGATTACTTTCTATCACCAAAGCCCTCTCGAGAACATCAGTGTATGATTTCAGCATAAAAGGAACAACATGGTCCCTAACTTCATCTGTCAAACCTTCTTCAAACTTACGAGCTCGCATCTCTTCATCCATGGCTGCTATGAGTACAAACATGGAGAGTCGGGTAAACTATTGATCGTATTCACACACTATCCTAGCTCCTTATACCAATTGTTCAAATTCTCTCACCTTCTCTCTTTTCCGTGAAGATGGAATATACTAGTGACGGAAAGCTTTAAGGAAGGTTTCCCATGTGTTCACTTCATTTTTCCTAGCACAAATCCTTTCATGAGCATCCCACCATCTCTTAGCATCGCTTACCAGTTTGTAAGATGCAAATTTAACCTTGTCTACTTCGTCAATTCTAGCTATCCCGAATGATTTCTCTATTTCCTTGATCCAATCTTCTACTTCCGCTAGACCTTCCTGTCCTTGAAAAGTAGGTGGCTTTGTCTTTAGAAATCCTTCGTATGCCTTAATATGAGCAGGTGCTCGATGCTGCTGTCCGAGAATGGTGACAATGTTGGCATTGGTCTCGGCTTGTTGTTGCATCTGTTGTTGCATCGTTAATGCTTGCTGTTGTTGCATGTTCACTAAACTTGTAATCATTTGAACCACTCCAGTACTGATATCTGTCCCGAGGAGGTACCAATGGGGTAGTAGGAAGGACATCCGGATTTGGAGGCGGAACTTCTTGAACTGAGGAAGAAGGGACATCCTCTCGTTCCACTATGGGCAATTTAGTTGATCCCTTGTCCGATTCCTTGTCCGTGGCCATGACCTGTTTCTAACAATCTATTCCTAAGTCAAATCCTATCCATCACTCACCCAATCAATTTCGAACCTCCCTAAGGTGTTCGAAGAAGGAACATCTACGCTTGCAAGAAACGAAACTACGACGGAGAAATTCTCTTACCTGATGATGGAGGAACACTCGGCTTGGGCTTCTGGGTATTGACTCCAAGGTTGAGTCGCTCAACTAGGGTTCCTTGGTGATTTCATTATCTTCTTGTTTGTTGTAATTTTTAATTAAATTTTTTTGGGAAAAGTTTAATTTTGATACCTGTGGTTTGGCGAATTTTGCGTGATGATCCTGTGGTCCTAAAACGCCTCTCATGGTCCTGTGGTTGGCTAAAAATTTTGCGACATAGCCTCGGGTGGCTTCCGAACCAAAAATATTACTCCGAACCTAATTTTTATATCCCTTTTAATCCCTAATTTTTAAAACAATTCTAAAAATACCCCTATCTCAACCCGAACCCCAAAATGAACTTCTTCCAATCCATATTCGCCAACGATCCGGATCCCCCGGGCTCCGAATTCGAATCCCAACCCAATCCCAATAAATCGAAACTCAATTCTTACCCCAATCAAGAACCTAACTGTAAAGTTTGAATTAGTGATCGAGACCTACTACCGGGACCTCAAGGAGTTCGGGTCTGATCTAACGAAGGAGATCGAGGTGGCCTAGGGGGTCCCTTAGCATGGTCGGCCACGCCATCGACGATAACCCGAAATCCAGAGTTCGGGGTGAGATAGGGGTGTTTTTAGAATTTTTTAAAAAATTAGGGATTAAAAAGGATTTAAAAATTAGGTTTGGAGTAATTTTTTTGGTTCGGAAGCCACCCGAGGCTACGTCGCAAACTTTTTAGCCAACCACAGGACCATGAGAGGCGTTTTAGGACCACATGATCATCACGCAAAATTCGCCAAATCACAGGTATCAAAATTAAACTTTTCCCAATTTTTTTTTATAATAGGCAGACGCGTGCTAAGGAGGTTCCGACAGAACCGCACTCCTAATCCTTATTCATAAGTGGTCTCGTTGACCACGCAACAGAAGCTAGAATTTTGGTTTATGATTTTATTTTTAGCAAATTACCCTCAGGTCCCTGTCCTTTGCTAAAATCACTATTTTCGTCCCTACTATTTCAAAAATGATAATTTCGTCCTCCAGATTTGATTTAATAGCACTCTAAGGTCCCTGGTGCCGGAATCAGAAAATTTCTCCGGCAAAATTGGACTTAAGATTACGAAAATATCCTTTTCATTTAAAAAGTAAACAAATAAATTGAAATACAATCGTAATTTGTATTGAGCTGAAATTTTGCATGAAGTATCCTAAAAATACATATGATTTACGAAAACAATTTCAAAAATTTTGGAGGCACAGAAGTATTTTTTTTATTTTTCAACGCGCCAAAATTTTGTAAAACTATATAAAATAGAACATTTGTCTAATTGGGCTGAAACTTGTCCCATGTGTCTTTAAGCATCTTTAATGAATTTAGGAATAAAAAATTATGGATTCTCACTAGCTAATTTTGAAAAAGTCTGGGGATACCAAAAATATAGAATTTTAATTTATTTTTTTACTAAAAATGGAGTCTTTAGTAAAGATGCTTAAAGACACATAGAACAAGTTTTAGGTCCTAAATTCACTAGATATTCTTAAGAACACATGGGACAAATTTTAGCCCAATTAGACAAATTTGCTATTTTATATGATTTTACAAATTTTTGGCACGTTGAAAAATAAAAAAAATACTTATGTACCTCCAAAATTTCTGAAATTTTTTGCGTAAATCATGTGTATTTTTAGAATGCTTCATGAAAAATGTCAGCTCAATACCAATTACAATTGTGTTTCAATTTATTTTTTTACTTTTTAAAGGAAAAGGGTATTTTTGTAATCTTAAGTCTAATTTTGCCGGAGAAATTTTCCGATTCCGGCACCAGGGACCTTAGAGTGCTATTAAATCAAATCTGGAGGACGAAATCATCATTTTTGAAACAGTAGGGACGAAAATGGTGATTTTGGCAAAGGATAGGGACCTGAGGGCAATTTGCTCTTTTTTTTTTCTTAACTTGAATATTCTCTGTTGTAGTAATTCGTTTGGTTGAAGTGCTTTATGATCATGATTAGGATTATTCTATAGTTATTTATTATGAAATTGTAAAATTTGGAATATTAATTAATTAAATAAATAGGCATAATTTATATCACTGAACAAATTGTACTGCTACACGCCTACACCGTGAAAGAGCAAATCAACATAAAGTAGTTCAAAAGTCCAACAACCAACTAAACTCAGTCAAATGTCAATCATGTCTACAAAAACCTTAAGCCCAAACTTATTTAGTGTCACAGGGACAAAAGCCCATAACATACCTCAACTATTCACAAACCGAACATAGCAGGAAGTTGGGCTTTAACACTACCAGTAAATAATAACAACAATATAACATCATTTAATCGTACTCTGATATCAAATGTAACGCTCTGTGATTTGACCGACTAATTTCACTGTACCAACACGGGTCTTTCCTGCGTGCTTTGTCCTCACTCGCACGCATTCTGGGAAACTTCCCAAGAGGTCACTCATCCTGATCCTACCCTCGGTTAAATGCGTTTAACTTTGGAGTTCTTTCAGGATGTGTGCCCGAAAAGAAGGTGCACCTTGTTAGTATGGATAGTAACAATCAAATCACTTAATTCCTTCACACAGTACATATACGGGGTATCACAATGTGGACATTCAATTCACACTAAGCAAGTAGCTACCCCTCATTTAATGCTTAAAATAGCACCAAACTATACAAAATCAAATTACCTTATGCCCTAATTGGTCCACTAAGCTAGAATTCTCTTCAAAACACCGGCCCCGAACACCATGCAAAACAACTCCTCTACCTCCTCCGTTAAGCACTTCCCTAGTGGATCCCGCTCTCCTCCACCACTTCCTCCTCCTAAGCCCTTGCCACAACTGTTGCTATCTGCTGCTTTGGAATACAGAGGCCTCGTGGCAATCATCCGCTTCTCGGCCGCAGCGGCCATTAGCTCCCTCTGCAACCTCCAGGTGTCCCCCAGAGCAATCGTGGCCGCTACCAGACCGCAACGCCTCTCGCCCCCTTGCCTGTCGTCGACAATTAAGGTAATTATTTGATTTTTTAAAATTTTATACATTACATTATTGATGTATTAGTTAATATTAACTAGTTTAACTATATCATAAGTGAATGAATTGATTGATTTTGAAATCAAGTAGGTTTTGAATTAGTTATTTGTCTTAATTATGTTAATTAGTACGAGTATAAACTTGATTAGTATTTATTTGATTGTATGTTATTAATTAGGTAGTTTGTGAATTATTAATTAAGGGAATGTATGCACTAGGTTGATTAGAATTTATTTGATTCTATGTAGTTTACGTGAAATATTAGTTTTTATTATCATTAAAATCTTTAATTATAGATTATATATATATATGTTCACAAATGAAGACATAGCATTACACAAATATTTTCGGCGATGAAGGTCCTTTAGATATGATGTTACTTAAGTGTTAGGTTGTTCATCGGTCACAAGCAACATGGAATATCAAAGTATATGGTACCGATAATGGTTTGATGTGGATGCTACACTAAAAATCTATCAGCATAGATGGAAGGAGAGGCAAAACTAGACAGTCGTAAGCTATATTCATGTGGTCAGATTTTGGGATGTGTGGTGAATTAGTCATACTTTGATCAAATTGGCTATTATTACAGCCTTAATAGAGGCAATCAGAGAGGCATGCTGGTGATATAGATTGCATAGTCCATAATTTATTAGTCATGCTGGAGTAATATTGTACAAAAATATAAGTAATTATATTTATGATTGATTACATATTTTTTGGCATTTATAATCTTTTTGGTCAATACTGTAGAGCATATGCGCTATTCATCAATGAGAGATTCCTAGATTAGATTATTGTATGATGAGGCACTTAGGTTTTTTAATAAGGAGCAACGTTGTATAGATTTTTTGGCACTTAGGTTTGTCATCTTCTTCATCAAAGTTTATGGTTGTGTATAGAGTAGTTCCATCCCTCAGATCATTCTCAAGCTAATTAGTTGTTGAATTAACTCCACCGATATTCATTTGTGTGAATAGCCATCTTTATAATTATTAATACCGCTCAATAATTAATTTTCTTGAACAAGCAGTGGGGTTGTATTTATTACATGCCCTAATCTCCATAATTATTTATAACAATATGTCTTTCATATCTGGTCGACATATGTTGATCATCTGAATCGTGTTCTCAACATCTTCATCTTCATTAGTAATTTGGCAAAAAAAAATTGGGCAAATTACCCTCTAGTCCTTGGACTTAACATAATTTTCCTATCGGGTCCCTCCTTTCTCAAAAATGAGTAGTCCATCCCTTTTTTATTTAAAAATATTTGTCTAGGGTCCCCACCGACCAAATCAACCTCTTTTTTTAATTTTTATCATGTGAAATGACTATTTTATCCTTCACAAAATGACAAAATTCATCTTAATTTTGTCTTTTTATAAAGGGTAAAATAGTCATTTTACATGACAAAAAATGAAAAAATGGGTGCTGAAGTCAACCAGGGACCCAAGACCAATATTCTTTCAAAATACATGGAGGACTAAATCATTTATGAGAAAGAAGGGACCGATAGGAGAATTTGATTAAGACTAGGGACTATGGGGTAATTTGCTCAAAAAATTTTCTTCCCAAAAGATATCTAAATATAAGTCTATTAATTTCTTTATTTTGATCTAGTGTAATTTTTTCAACAACTTTCTCCATAGCCTATCATAGGTTAATATATTTTCATGGAATTCAACTTTGTTTTAGTTCTTCCTTGGTAACTGAATTTTTTTGAATATTTTTTTAATTACTCCATCATATTTCAACTTTATCCTTATTACCATTCAAGACATTATTACTAGTACAAAAAATTGATTATTTTTTTAAAAAATATAGAGAATAGCAAATATAAAATTTAACACAATTTTAACATTAATAATTTACGTTTAGATTGTGGTATAACCATTAGTTTGACTAACAATTTGACCATGGCACTTTGACTGGTGATTCAATGATGATGGTTTGACTGGTGATTTAACCATGTTAGTTCGACTATGTCAATTTAATCATGGGAGTTCGACCATGATAATTTGACCATGATAGTTCGACAAGTGATTCGACTATGGCAATTTGACCAATTATTTTGCAAATGAGTATCTATAGTAGGTCATTTTTTGAGTTTGATATAACAATATACAAACTTTTAACAATGACTTTATCGATTCTCGAATTTGCAAGTGATATAAATAAATTTTTATTCATAATTTATCAATAAGATGTACATAACTATTTTTACTAAATAAAATTATAACAATAAATTAATTATTTATAATTAGTTATCAATCCAACACATAACTTTAGATCATAACAATTTATCATACTGATGTTGATTTCACTTTAATTATTTAATTAAACTATAAAATTAAGCTAGATAGAGAGAAGGAAGATAGACTATGTAAATCATTCTTCTCGTTGTGTATTTATTAATTTTTTTTGCAAAAAAATATAAAAATTTTGTGATTTGGTGGATAAAAATCTAAATTTTATGATAAAAATCATTTTAGTAGATTTTTGAATAGTTCATGCCCTACATAACAAAGTTGCAGATACATTTTTTTTTTGGCTTAGTACAAGACACACTTATTTGATAATTTAATTTATTTTAGTACCATTTCCTAATTTATGTGAAAACAACAACTTTTTAAAAAAAATCCTTTATTTCATTAGGTCTTATTTTTTTATGAAAGCTGCATGCATTAACTTCACCAAAATAAACTGCACAAGACATTAGGACTTCATTTGAGTTACCTCGTTGGTTTTAAGTTTCCTCCCTCGTTCCCACCAAGGACCAAACACGCCCTAAAACTCCCATTCATTTTTGTTTCTCAAACGTAGAAGTTTATTCCATTACTAAAACGGTCGCCTGAATAATAAATCACATCGTACAACAATCAACTATGTATCGAGATTGGCCCGAAACTGCGGAATTTAATTCAACAATTTTAACTTCAAGATAAAAATTTCTCATCAAGATATTTTTTTTCTATCACAATTTTTTCTCACTGGGTTTGATCGCGGTAAAGTTTTATTGAGGTTGATCGCAACCTCACATATAATTATTAAATTATAAAATTATGTAGAAGAAACGTTGTGGTGCATGTTTATTGAATCTGGTCATCCTCCCCAGATACGAGGTCCATATAGCTTGCAAAATTTTGTTTCGATGCGTCTTAACGGACTTCTTTAGCAATCGAAGGCTATTGAGGAAAAAAAAGGTATGCGTAATGAAAAAGAGAGACACGATTAAAGCGACAAATAATTCAAACAATCACCACCATGCCTCGGATGAAGAGAGCTAGCCAGAGATAGCCGGGCTAAGCAATTTATTTTGGTGAATTGGAGGGCAAAACCCCTACATACTAAGAAAATGGCAATAATAAATTGGTGCAAGGCCTCGCTCGGCTTATTGTGGGAGTGCAACGGGTCGTTCTCGTAAAACTCTTACAACAGAAAATTAGAGGAAAAAATTATGTAGAAGGAAAAGAGTACTCTGAGAGGAATTACTCCCCTTGACACCGGGCTAAGCACTTTGTGGTGTATGTTTATTGAATTCTGGTTATCTTCCCAAGATACGAGGTCAACGGCATTCATTACTCCCCTTGCACAGTTTTGTTTGGATGCGTCTCAACGGCATTCATTAGCTCCTCGAACTTATTTTTCCCATACTCTTTAAACATATTCTGCAATGTCAACAACTTGGTCAATCATTAGAAAGTTTCAGCCATCACTTCCTCACATGAGAGAATGTCATAAACCCAAACCTGGATATCAAGAGATGCGTAAATCTCTTTCACTCTAGCAACGCACACTGGATCATCTTTCCCGTAGTTCTCCTGAGATCACACAGAACTTTGGTGAACAACTGTATGGTTATGATACAAGAATAATCCAAATTTTAGAAGGAGCTACTGGCTTACATATAGAATTTTCATTTGCTCCTCATCAGCATGTTCTAGTGCTTTGATGATCAAAGCGGAACACTTGCCCTCTTCAATATCAGTTCCGATCTATAAAATCTTGCTGGGTTAATGGTCTAACATTTTTAATTAAAGAGAGAAGGTCGATGGACATACCTTGCCAGTTATCTTTGGGTCTCCATAGCAATCTAGGTAGTCGTTCTGCAAAATAAATATGCAGATTACAACAAGGGCTAAATAAAAGAGTAGATAAAGCAAAAACGCAGTAGCCCAGATGGCACGAGACGGCGTATATGAATTGACATTAGTTCATGGTTAAATTCTCGTGAGATATAAGTTTGTAAAAAATTAGTCCTAACAAGACAGATATAAAGGAAACATCAGCACGAAAGACGGAAAGGATGCCAATTATTTACCACCGATTGAATATAGATACTTATGTCAGTAAGTATGTTGTTCACATCAAGATGATCATCCAAACGCTCGCCTGCCAAAATCAGTCCACATGCAACCTAATACATAGCAATAATGAAAGTTACATTATTCATAAAGTAAGTAATTGATACTATTTTGGAGTGGAGCTTCACATGGATAAAAGGAGCCAACAAATTTGTAGAGGAACAACTCCGCAGAGCTTATGCCAACGAAGCGTATCTAACAATCGTTTGTAATCCGAAATATGATTTTATTTCATCAAGCAATTATTTAGATAGTTGCAAGTCGTATTATTATTTTCTGAAATATTAATATACCATCTGCTTATATGAAAAAAATCGAATGTAACAAAGCATGGACATGGTAACACTCACCGGTAGGTACAGCCACAAAGAGGCAGCCTTGTATTTGCAAATAAGATGATATCTGTATTGAAGCAGTAATGATCTCTAAGTAGTTTGGTTTGCATATTGAATTAACAAACAAGTCGCAATACATTCATTTTATTTCACTTACAATTCCATGTTGTACTTAGTCAGATCTTTCGCGCGAGGTATAGTGACATCCAGCATTTGTCCATACGATGTTTGGAATGCCACCTGTGTAACCTCATTTTATCATTTCCATATGGTTATATACGGTATGCGGTGGAGAATTTTTCTGTGTGGGTAGAAATTTATTGCATCACGCTGTGTTTACCACCGTTTGATTACTAACTGAAATAAATACATATTTATTTTTAAAAAGAAAATTATGAGTACGATGAAAACGATTATTGTCAATTTTTAAGAATTAGTAGATCTTGAGAGAGGAATAAATCTTAAAATACTCTAGAGCCCCAGAGTTAAAGAACAGCAAGGGCATGTCCGATTGCACAAAGAGACGAAAATATAATTACCTCGTTAAATAGATCAAGCAAGTCAGCATAATAAGGTTCCTCGTGAAAGTGCTTCTTCAGAATTATAAAGATATGAGTCTGGAGAAGCATTGCGTCATTTATGGCAATAATGCCCACCTAAATGTAAACAAAAACATAAAGAGGGAATTATCTAATTGCACAGCGTCCGTCGTCGGCTCATAGCTAATTTCAGAATTTTGAAAATTTTGATGATTTTATTCCAAATTGAAATAAATTTTGTATTCCAGAAGAATCGTTTATTTTATTTTTGATTTCATAGTTAAGAAAAATAGACAAGCCAGAATATTGAAGGAAAAATGTTAATTTAGATATGTCAGAAATTGAAATTTGAGATAATTTTAAAAATACATATGCTTGTGATATGTTTATTAATGAGTCTTTGGCATAATGGGGAACTATTTGTAATCGTTCCTTCTCCATCAACACCTTTCTTTATTTGTATTGATGGGGAACAAATTCATTTAAAGTATCTCTCAACATTTATCAATACAAAAAAGATATATGCATATTTTTTTTATTTCGTTACGTAAGTTAACATGTAATAATGAAAAAATTTCTAAAATAATTCACCCGGGGCAATTTGCACCAACAAGTTTGACCACGGCGAGTGTCAGAATTATCAATGATGTCATCGATGATAAGCACATCTGCCTGGAGCTGCAATCTTAGAAAGTTAAATCCAAACGTTCAAACGAGAACACATAACATACCAAATTTACTTTAAAAATCCGAGATGTAAAAGACTTGGAAAATTAAATCAATGGACCGAGTTGTTCCATACCCACTGAATGCACCAACCAAGAACGCAGGCCAGGAAGTTGTCCTTATCAGATATCTCCTTTCCGTCCTGCAATATTTTGTGGTAACTGATGGTCTCCGATGCACGACCTAGTTTCCCTGTCAACAGCTAAAACAAATGACGCAAATTCTTGCATAATTACTATCAAATTGGCAAACATTTCTCTTTTAGAGGGTAGCCGAAAGTTTGATGTTCTCACCTCTCGGCACATTGTAGTCCAGCATCTGCCAGGGAAAGATCATAAAGGGATGTTCGGTTAATCGAGAACCAAATTATTTATATACACACACGCACACCCGGTGAATTATAGTAGTAATAAAATTTTTCTTATTTAAAAAAAATACTTGATGAAGCCATTGACGAGATTCTTCAGTGAATTCACAAGTTGGGTCGTGGGGTAGCTCGGACTTCAATATGGAATAAACCTCCAAGAGCCTCCTTCTCTCTTCATCATCTGATCCGTTTCCTTTCTCTCTCCCTGACTGCCGATTGAAAAATATATAGACTAATGATAGGTAGACTAAGCGGAAAATAACTTTGATTCATTAAAGTAGGTCTAAAGTTGGAGAACAACTAATAAAAAAATTAAATCACCTTTAAATATGGTCCCTCAACGTTTAACAATGAAGAACTTGATTTAAAAAAAAAATCAACACAAATATCCATAATAGTTAACAAATCTCACCGCAGCAGCAACGCACTTGGTAGAATATCCAAGTGCTGATGGCCATGCAGAGACAATACCAAGAGGACCTGGAGGCGGCCCAAATCCCTTTCTTAGGTTGGAAGGTTGAAGACGAGGAATCCTCACTGGAACGTTGAAGCATCTTATTATCATGTTACTTCTTTACAAGCTTCAACCTGCTACTTGTTCTTGGTGACAATAGCTAGTCGTTCGCCATATTTATATATCCTCTTTGAATTTGAATCATCATGCATGGTCCTCAAACTTAATAATTAATATATCTTACAATCAATTCTTTCATAACTTAATAGCATTGAGACCATACAATCTTATTAAATTTAAAAACGTATAAATATTATTTGTTACCTCGACTTACTAAAAGAAAAACTGACACCTTCTACTTTAAATTGGTCCAATTCTTTTATAAGTAAAGATATTTTTATTGATATTGTAAGTAATATATATACACGAAGCACTTCAGGTGGTTCTACCACCTACCATCTCCGGTATTGTAAGTAAATATATCTTATTAATATTGTAATTAATATATAAAATCAAACAAGGTATATGAACTTCCATGATTTCTCAAAGATGGTTTTGTGTAGGACATCAAGGTGTTCTTCGGACTGCTTGCTGTGGTTGTTTGTATCAACCAGCAGTGGTTTACGACGTCTTCCTGTTGTTATATCTTTTTAGTATTAGAACTAGATATCTTTTATTTTATTATTTCTATTTTTTGATAAGTGCTATCGAGTTTCCTAGGTACATATACTTAATGCACATTAGTGTATCGGATTTTTGATAAATATTAACGTTACACTATACAACAAGAAATACGAGTCGAGCACATAAAAGGGGATAACAGTAGCTACCAAAAGTGAGGTACGCAGGCCCATAAGAGAGTAGGAAAGCTTTCAAAGTTGGCAGAATATATCCTCTAGTTATCCAAAAAATCCAATCAACTAGAAATTCTGTCTCATATTTTTATTAATAAGGTCCCCATATACACTACCGTAATATCTTAAAAAAAAATCATCTCAAAGCTAATTGGAAACGCGCGAATCTCCAAATGCCGTATCTTCTCCACGGAATGGCACCACGTGCATATATATGGAGAGATTTTCTCTCCATCCCTCTCTTCCAAGTTCAAATTTTTAACCATTTGTGTTCCTTTGTTTGAAACCAAGTAACACCATTTGTGTTGTTTGGCATCACTTGGTTTAAAAATCAAGCAACACCATTAGAGGGTAAAAAAATTGATGTTCACTAAATTTTAATAATTGTTTTTTGCCTATAATCACTTAGTTATATTTTGTTCCTTTGGTCACTTACCCATACTAAGGTATTCAAAGATGGTAATTCCTGTCAATTTTTTGCAGAAAAGCATCCTGGATTTGCGCCGACCTAGACCAGGCCTCCCTCTTCTGCTTCCATATCGACAACGAATGGTAAAATTCTATTCATTGTCAATGTACTTATACTAAATCAATTAAACGATAAACTTGTTATCCCTAAAACATAGCGATCTTAAGTGATCGGAGTGTTGATTTTGTACAAGATTCATGACCATGGGTAGAATTTTACCATTTGTTGGCAACATAGAGCGAAAAATGGAGGTATGGTTTAGGTCAGTGCACAAACAGGAAGACTTCTAGCAACAGAAAAGGTTTAAGTTACAATATCTGAATAACTTTGTATAGATCACTGAACATAAAAAATAAAAACTAATTTACTAATCATAGACAAAAAAAATATAGAAATTTAGTAACCATGGTATCTATTACCCCACCAACAGATATATTGACAACATAAAAAATAAATGTTAATTTAATTGATTTATTTTACTAGATCAATAAACCCCGCACCTATCTATTGGCTTCCGGAGAACTGTTTCTCCCATTTGCGTGGATATTAATGTTAACTTTTGCAACAATTTGTATTGCAGCTTCTATAATACTAGAATCGGGTTCACTATGCATATGTTCTCTCTTGCATAGTTCTGGGTTGATTATATTTTTATTTTATACCTCCATTTTCCTTCAAAAGATCCACAATTCGAGCAATTCTTACTCATGCTGCAGTACGTATCGCCTCCACATCCATATACAAACATAGAAATTAGTGTTACCAGTGTTGAAATTTGGTATAATTTTTTCCCGCGTTGGAATAATAATTTTACCTGTTCAAAAACATGCATGTCTCCTAAATTCAGAGCTCCAAATTTTCTGACTTGTTGATTGATCCAAGTAGCTAGAGTTTTCAACTGTTCTAATATCCTCGGGTGCAGCAAGAGAAACCATGAGATTATTTTCAAATCCGAACAAATATAATTAAGGTACAAGATTTACTTTTCAGAAAAAAATACAAAATAAACAATAATCTACTATTGAAAATGTATTTACTTATTATCTTAATGTTTTGGGTCATATGAATTCTTAATATTATTAAGCGAGTCAAGCTTTCTCTTGGTTATTCTTATCTATTTTTTCAGTCTACCTTGATTTGTTTGAAATAATATTACTATGCCAGTAAAATTTCCTCCTAGTTATTGTTATATATTCCTTTAGTCTACCTTGATTTGATTGAAATAATATTATTATGGAGTCAAGCTTCCTCTTGGTTATTATTATATATTCATTTAGTCTACCTTGATTTGTTTGAAACAATATTATTATGCCAGTCAAGCTTCCTCCTGGTTATTCTTATATATTCCTTTAGTCTACCTTGATTTGTTTGAAACAATATTATTATGCCAGTCAAGCTTCCTCCTGGTTATTCTTATGTATTCCTTTACCCTACCTTGATTTGTTTGAAATAATATTATTTTGCCAGTCTACCTTGATTTGTTTGAAACGTACTATCGTTAACTTTGAATTTCTGTACGTCGGAAAAATTGTATATCTGGACACTAACGGAGCTATTTGAAACTAACATTGGCTTCTGTAGGTAGTAAAGGCTACTGAAAAAAAAAGAAAAGTACAAAATAGTACCCTGTGGTTTCACCGATTCTCACTTGAATACCCTGTGCTTTTTGGACCGTAGAACCGGTCCAAATTATGAAAATTTTCATCACGGGCTGGTCCCGATCTCCGGCCTGCGAGTTTTTTACAAAGCAACACCATTTTGTGTTTGACGTGGAGTACTACGTGAAAATGAAGTGGCAGTGGCTAATTACCAAATCAGTACATTAATTTTTAATTTTTATAAAACCCTCTATCTCCTCTCCTCTTCCTCTCTCTCTCTCTCGGTCTCCTCTTCCACCCCGTACATCCTCCTCTTCTTCTTCATCACTAAACCAGCAAACAAAAATAATGTATGAAACACCCTTTCTCATCCTCAATTTTATCCAACAGATGTTTAAAATTGGCTAACATCTTGTGACTACGACTACGACTATAACCAAATCAACGAAAGAAGAGGGAAAAATGAGAAGTTGAACCACCAGTTAACCAAATTGAAGACCATTACACGCGTATCAGGATGATGGTGGCGTGGGGGGCCAACGCGGCGGCTATGAGGGCGAACCACATAAGGAGCAAGCTTCAATTGGCTGGAGCTGGTGGCCCTGGAGATCGACGACATGTCGCATCAACACGTCGGCCACGCGACAATGAGGAAGAGGTTCGAGGGCCAAGGGCTCGTGAAATAGCACCATATGGTCTATGGCGCGCTTGCCGATGAGCTCCAGTCTGGCTTCCATGCATTCTCCGTCATCGCCAAGTAGCGAGTTTAGGTTCTACGTTCTCTCTCTGCACCTCTAACCAAATCCCTACTCCCATACCTTAAATCCTTACTCAATTCAGTCATTCTCTCATGGTTGAGATCAATCTTGGCCTTATCATTACGGGTCCTACCAGAGAGGAGTTCGCCCTCACCAGAGAGGACGGGAAGGAGGTCAGAAGAGGTTCATTATTGTTGTTGTCGGGTCTCGAAGTGGGTAGAGAGGATGAGAAAAGGAGAAAGAGAGAGAGAGGAGGAGGAGGAGGAGAGAGAGAAGATAAAGGTTTTTAAAAAGTGAGAAGCTGTCGGAGGAGGAAAAAGAAGGATAGGGAGGAGGAGGAGAGAGGGGATGATAGGTTTTTTTAATTGATAAAACATTTTGGTACCGAAATTGATATTTTACCTATAACACGTGGACCACCACGTCGACATCGAAATGATGCCATTTTATAAAAAACACCCGGACCAGTTATTGGGACCAGCCAGTGATGGAAATTTTCAAAACTTGGACCTGTTCTACGGTTCAAAAAATACAGGGTACCCAAGTGAGAATCGGTAAAATCACAAGGTAATTTTTTGTACTTTCGCGAAAGTAACTGAGTTCTCTGATGTGCTAGTGCGATTCATGAAACCACATGCCTAACTCGGAACAATTGTAGCATTCATATAAGCTATGCATTGACTTCTTTTATATTGTTCTTATAAATCTAATAAGTAAATTTAGTCTATGATATAACAAAAAATATAATTAATCTTTATATAATATAATCAGTATACTTATCATATGATAAGTATCATATAGTCTGGGGTGAGCAGAAAGGATTCAATTTAATTTGGTAATAAAAATTTTAATTCAAGTTGATAATGAAAGTCTGAATCAATATACTCCGAATTCATCAATTCAACAAATTATTTTGCAAATTTATTGTTTAGTAAATAATTGAGTTTAGATTTAGAGTTTAGGATTTTGTGTTTAAGGTTTAGGATTTATGGTTTAGGATTTAGGATTTAGATCCTAAATGATTTGTATAAGAGTCATATTATTCCCGATTTTGCTTACTCTTATTTGTTCTACTTAATGACATAATTATATATTAGTAAGGGTAATTATATGATAAATTTATATAATTAATAAATTCAAAGAATAATTTCTATAGCTAAAAGTTTTAGTAAGATAAGTAGATAATTAAAATTAGGGTAAATTACCCCCAAGTCCCTTATTTATCCCTATATTTGTAGTAAAGACCTTGCTCTATCATAACTTGGTATAAGACCCTTACTTTATAATGAAATATTGGTTTGAACTTCATGATTGATGTCATCAATTGTTTTGGGTTTTTTAGAATGGGCCAAAGTATCCTTAAATAATAAAATAAAAAATTTATCTTCTTCAACCTCAAACTAAAAAAAATATCCAAATAAATAGAATACTAAAAAAAATATCCAAATAAATAGAATACCAAAAGAAAAAGATAAAAAAATATAATCCCCACAACTATGGATAAAAAAGATGGTGAATCGAATCAAATGCCCGTGGAGCCCGAAGGAAGATCATGCGATAAGAAAGTTGATCCCAGGAAGTCGTGTTAACCAACTGCTCCTCCTTCACACCAAGAAAATACAAAAATGAAACCTTCAAAAAAATCCTCTCGAGGAACCCTAGGATGACGTACATGAAGGTGTTCTATATGAATTTCATTACTAGAGGCATTTGGGATAGGGTAAAAATGGGAAAATAGAGATTGGGGGAGAGGAGCTTCTTCCTCGTGGTAGTAAAGTGAAATTCGTTGGTCTTGAACAAATATTCAGAGGGATATCTGATGATGGAGAAGCCGACATTGGAGGTTGTGAGGGCGGAGATGTTGAGGGAGGAAGAAAGGACAGAAAGGGTGGTAGGGGAGGATTTAAAGGTATGGGGTGGAGGTGGTGGAGGGGAGGGTAAAGTGGGTTGGATAGAAGGTAGGCGAGTCGATTCGATGGTGCTAGAAGAAGGACGAGTGTTCAACATGGATGCTATTATTTTAGCACTAGGCCTGTGGTCGGGGAGGCGGGTCTTGAGGGAGTTGGGAGGTGAATCCGGAGAGATGGGCATCGGTCAAAAATGTTTTTGGTTTGAGGTGGAAGAAGATGACTTTTTTATTTTATTGTTTAAGGTATTTTGGTCCATTTCATGAAAAAATGACAAAAAATAATGACGTTAGCCACAAAGTTCACACTAATGTTTTATTATAAGGTAAGGACCTTATACCAAATTTTAATTGAGTAGGGACCCTACCACAAATATGAGGATAAGTTACGGATTTGAGAATAATTTATCTTTAAAATTAGAATGTATAAAATTTAAAGAATAAAAGGTTATATTTATAAAATTTGAAATAATTTTAAATTTATTACAAAATAATTAAAGTATATACAATAAAAAAATGATGCTATGAATATTAAAATTGTAAAAAAATCTTCCTTTGTAAATTTTCGCCCCTCCCCCCATATTTTTAAATTTTTCAATCCCCCCAACCCAAATTTCCTCCTCCCCATCTCCCCTCGTTTTTTAGTTTTTTTATAGGCAAAAACCAATTTTCTCAGTTTTTTTAATATTGTAAATATATATACTAATTTGAATCAAGTTTGATACAAATTCAAATTGAATCAAATTTAAATTAAACTTTATAGTTTGACAAACTATAAAGATCTTAAAACGTATTCCATTTGTTTCATAAACAATTCCTATTAAATTTTTTACAAATCGAATTAGAAACAAATCAAATCAAATATTTTACGAATCAAATTATGTCGAATTACGAATCAAATATTAACAATGACTAGATCCAGCTCCACCTTCACCTTGGCTTTTATATTATCTCTACAATTTAATGAAAGGGAACTTCTAGTTAACCATAAATCCAGAAAAATTCACAAAACATTCAAGAATCTCCAACAAATCATGGCTCGCAAGTAGTTAATCGTTGCTTTTCGATGAAAAATGATATAGGTCTCTTGAGTAACCTAGTTTAGAGGGTTCATGTAGAATCCTTCTATTAGGGTTTCGGGAGGATGGAAGGGTCTTTTTTGGGGTTGGGTGGTGCGAGGTTAGGTCACTAGAGAATAAGGAGGGGCAGGCACAAGGGCTGATGGAGAAGGGGAGGGAAAAGAGGCAAGAGGAGATTGTGACATTGGCTAGTCACGTGATATCGACAGAGGGAGACAATGTGTTATTTATCCCATGCGACATAACCTACAAGGGTAGTTCTCCTCCACTATTCTCGTTGGTGGGTTCAGTATGGACTGAGAAATTAATCAACTCGAGAGCCTTCATGACTATAATGAAGAATTTATGGCTCCACATTGATGTTTGGAAATCAAAGAGATATCTAAAAACCACTTCCTTTTTTAATTTCTAGAACATTGTGATATGAACAGGATACTCGCTAACCAACCTTGGTTATTCGACAAATATGTGATTATGTTGAGAAGGTCACAGATGCCAATAAACTACAACAAGTACACTTACTTATAGTCCTCTTCGAGGTGTGCGTATATGACCTACCACTAGGGGGAATACAATGACATCATTGCCCGGGTAGTAGGTAGACTATTTCACAAATTTCTTATGTGGGATGAATCGATGGAAACTAAAGAAAAAAAAAACTACAATTCTAGGGTGGCTTAACGACCACAATTTTCTTTAAATACGAATGTCTCCAAGCACACTATTACAAATACAATATGTTAGGCTGCCAAGAAAAGGCATACAATTTTGGTTGATGATGATAATGAACTCCCTCCATCTACAGATTCATATGGAGCATGGCTTATGGCCTCACTATTTAAACCATGTCAAGATTTTGGGAGTAGAATTACTGGAAGTATTAGCAAGATAAATAGCCACAGAAGTCTTCTGACAACTCTAGGGGGAGAAGCTGTATAGGAAGTGACTTCAACCTTGCAGCCTACCGAATAGTTAATGACTCATGGAGGAACTCCAAATATCTCTTTCAGCAATGGTCATAACAATGGTTCAACTCAGAAATAATAAAAGCTTCCCCAAAGTGTAGCATAGCACTGTCGACACAACCCCACAGACAACCCTACCCAATACCCAACACAAACCACCAAATATATTCCCTACCCCCCCCCCCCAATAGCGTCAAGACCATACCTTACCAATACCTCACTCTCCTATTCTTACCCATAGTGCCCAAGTACATAGTACCGGTACCCATACTATTAGTCCCACCTAATAACCATCGGCTACCCTACCCATAACACCTAATACAACTACCAGCTTTGACATTCTCGACCAAAACCAAACTTCCCCTGAACCTACCATATTATCTACCCTACAAAAACCTTCCTATGACCCAAACCATCACAAATTCGAACCCTGCACCCACCACTACTCACAATAACCAAAAACATCAAGTACTACTTCCTGCCTAATCTATATACCCCTTTGCCCTAACCCCAGGAGGGAATAAAAACACTATAATGGAGAGCTAGATTTTCGAGTTTTGACAAGGAAAGAAATTGAAAAAGAGTGGTAGATAGGATGAATAAAGATCAGGAAATAACTAATCATCATAATTTTATACTTGGGAAATGAATGAGTTTAAAGACTATATGGGAGGAGATTTCAGTTAGGAAATGGCGAGCCATGGTTTTTGAGACCCCATAATCACTTAATTTTGACGCAAAGACTATGGATCAGTCCCACTAGGCATTATAAATCTCATCTGCTGGAATTGCCAAAAGTTGGGGAGTCTGACGGCAATTCAATAAGTTTGCAGGATGGTTCAATCCTGCTCTTTCCAACTCCTTTCTTATTCCTGCTCTTGAATGAATATTTTGATTTAATTTCAATTTTTGTTTTGGATTTCTAATTTGTACTTTAAGTATTATCTATTATATAAAAATATATTATCTATGATTGTGTATGGTTTTATAATTTATATTTATCAATAAAAGTTCTTTTTTTTATCATGTACTCAAAAATTAGGTCGAACCATATTAAATCTTATTTTCATATTTTTTGTGCATACTTATTCCCATATTGGTGAATTTTATAAAAATTAGTATCAAAGCTTAAAGATATGTGGACATGTTGAATGGTGCAAAGTTTACTCTTGTGAAGTGTGAAGTTTGTCAAATTTTAGGTTATGGTAAATACATATCTAAGATCTCCTTGTGCAATAAGAGATGATCATCATATTCTCGAAGAAGAAATCTAAGAAGATGGAAGACTAAGAGTAGAAGGAGATGGAGGCCAAGGCGATGATGGCAATTTGCTTGTGCTTGAGATACAATGTAGTGTATCATATGATAGATGAGGATTCACTTGCTGAGGTATAAAAGAAATTATTGTCAAGGTACATATCTAAATCTTTGTCAAATAAATTTTATCTTAAGCAACGGTTGTACAAATTCAAGATGAAGGTTTAGATTTAAGCTCAGGGTTTAGTCAATTTATGAGTAACTTGAGAAAGATTGATGTGAAATTTGAAAAAGTAGATAACGTATTAGAGCTCTTGAATTTCTTATCAGTTTTAACAAGAATTTGTTTACAACTCTAATTATTAGCATTATCTAATTACTTTGAGTACGAAAAAAAAGATACGTGAAAAAAGATTGTCCCAGAAGAACTCAAGACCACAAGAAAAGATTAGCATCCATAAATATGGCCTCATATTCAAACAAATTAGATAGTGATTATTTTTCTATTTTATCAGGTCCTAAGTATTCGGATTCCTAGATTTTGGACAATACTTATTCCTTCACATTATGTCCAAGAGAGGATAGTTTGACACCATAAGTTTATTTATACATGTATGGTAACTATATGTGATGGTTCCGTTAGTAAGATTACTAATATAGATGACATTTGAATCGAGATATATGATAGCATCACGGTAAACGTGTGTGAAGTTAAGAATATTTCAAAACTAGAGAGAAATTTGATCTCATTAGGAGTCTTGAATTGTAGTAAATATAACTATAAAGTTATAGACAATCTAATCAAAGTGGAGAAAGATGTTATGGTGTTAATGAAGGGTAAAATAAATGTTAGATATACCTTTAAGTTAGTGGGGGACACTTTTGTAAGGGAGCAAATGCTTGATATGAATAGTTTGAGTAGAGTTAGAATTCATGGAGACATGGATTAGTAAGCTATAGTTATTTCATCAAGGCATGGTTGACAAGTGATCATGGTTATCTTGGAGAAACGTTGTTAAGTAACACCTACTATAATTATCTAAAGAGATGTACAAAGCCAATTTTAACTCCATAAACAAATCAAGTATCTTACTCAAGATCATGTGATGGAGTTCAAAATATGTTGAAGGTTCCATTTTGAATAGAATGTTGTCCATTGTATGCTATAGCAAGTAACATTAGTTTAAGGCAAAATAGTTTAGTTGAGAAGTAGTTTGAGATTACATAGCATAAGGTTGATCAAATAATAGAGGTGCATCTATTGTATCTCTTATTCATCAAATTTTGATAGAGAAGAGTATGAGATGAGGTAAAATTTGGGTAAGATAAAAGAAAGGGAAAATTAGGCTAAAGTCCCTGTCCTTTGGTCATTCAACCATTTTTGCCCCTGCTGTTTGAAAACAACCCTTTTAGTCCCTACTGTACAAAATAACGCACATGTTTAGTCCCTAAAAATCAACTTAATTTTTTTGTATGACCATTTTGCCCTTCGTTTGAAAATTTAAACCAAACTCAAAACCAAAACCAAACCAAATCAAACCTTTCTTCTTCAAACCCAAACCAAACGGATCTCCGATCTAGAAACCAATCCGTGAAACACTCCCCGGATGCCAACCGGAAAGTGATGATCGACCTTAAGGAGGGGGACGAAGTGTTGGAAGAGATCGGGATCAGACAAGTGGGAGGCGAAGTGGGAGAGGGAGAGGAGGGCCTTGTCGCGAACGACGGTCTCCTCAATAGAGTAGAGAGATTCGAGAGGGGGGAGGAGGGATGGGGCATGGTCGGGGCCGCCGACGAGGGGGACGAAGCTGTTGAGCTCGTCGACCATGGCAAGAAGGACCTCGTCGTCGTCATCATTGTTGTTAGAGAGGAAGGGGAGGAGCTCGTGGCAAGTGCGGTCCTCCTTGAAGGTGTGGGCGATGGTGGAGAGCTTGTAGATCGAGTTGTCAGAGTTGGATGTCGTTGTTCTTTAGCTCATCGATTAAGACGACGATCGGGTACATCGACTCCTCCATCTTCTTCTTTGTCGTCGCCGTGTCGGGGAAGAGATGGCGGTATGGCCGTAATGGGTTGGGTTTGGTTTCTATTATTTGGATTGGTTGGGTTCAAAATAATTTGGTTAGATTAGATGTGGTTCAGGTTAGTTTTTTGGGACAAGGGCAAAATGGTCATACAAAAAAATTAAGTTGATTTTTAGGGACTAAACATCTGTATTATTTTGTACAGTAATGACTAAAAGAGTAGTTTTCAAACAGCAGAGGCAAAAATAGTTGAATGACCAAAGGACAGGGACTTTAGCCTAATTTTCCCTAAAAGAAATAAAATAGAGAGATAGAGGAGAAGAGATAGAAGAAAAGTTATGAGACAAGGAGGAAGAATAATAAAGACTGAAAAATGGAAGATTATATATTAACTGATATTTCATTGATATTATGATGAATTAAGGTATATATCAATATATAGTTCTCACAAGAAATAACTACCCACGTAGTCATGATGACCACGTTCCCTATTATAGCCAACTACATGAGCATGATGCACTTTGGAAAATAACCACTTAACAACTAACACTAACATTGGTCATTGAAACAAATACTTAGCCTTTAGGATCGTAACAGAGGGTGATGGAGAGCGTGTGGGAAACATTGAACATGTGGGTTGGCAACGAGGTTGGAGGTAGATGGACCCGCCTTGCCTTTGCGCAAGGGAGAAGGCTAGCCTGTGACCTTTGTCACACTCACACTTGAGGCTTCTCTACTTCGTGGAGATCACCCAAGTGCTTGTAGTTGCTGTCGTTGTTGGAGGTTAGATCAACATCCGCTGGCGGTTGGGAATCGTACTCGAAAAATAATGGGGGCGATTCATTTGGTGTTTAATTTGATTTATTGGTGTTTAGTTACTGGGTGTTTTGTTAATAGGGGAACAATTCTTGGTTGTAGGTTTTAATTTGATTACTTTTTCTATATATTTTTACAATACATAATTATTTTATATCTATAACTTTTTTATAATTATTTTTAATTAAAATTAAATTTGTTGTTATTTATAAAAAAATAGCTATGATAAATTTTAGTAAAATAAATTTTTATTATAGAATAAAAATTAACATTGTTTGTTACAATCCTTGTTGAATGCAAGTTCTTAAATAAAAGAGAATTTCATTTTTTTATTCTCTTTTCTGCAATTAACAATTATTATTCAAATCAGATGCTTATTGTTTGCTAATTGCTTACCATTAAGGTACTTGTCATCATTTTTTACTTTTTTATTTAGAAAATCCAAAATAATACTTTAATACATTAAATTAGCCAATAAATGTGTAAATTTAACTTAAACAATGCGATAGGATCACTGTTGGATGTTGTTAAAAAATTCATGAGACGATATATGAAAAAAATTTGGATGAACAATTTCGAGCTCATCAACCTTAACTTGATTTTAAATGATGAAAGTATAGGAGATAGATTAGACTTTATGAATGTGTTGCGAGAACATATAACAAATAAATTAGTACAAAATAATAGATATTCTCATTGACAATATATTAAAGAAATGAAACTCACTAGTTTAATTCCCATATAAATAATTTTATAATTCAACAACAATAGTCAATTGTAACTTACCAAATATTTTTACAAAATAAAATATGAGATGATAGTTGAAAACTATTAGATAACAACTGATGAGATCACATCTAAACACTATCAATTATTGATCTTCTAATGGCTGACGACTGAATTTGATGAGCTATACCAAATAGACACTTAATTGATGTTCTTGAAGTTTAATTGGTTTAGTGTTAAAATGTTTTCGAGTTGCAGAAGATGTTTTATGAGAAAAATTAAACAAACTTAATACTAATTCGATAATTTATTCATTATCATGTTAGTATCGACTAATCTGAGTTAATGTAATGTAGCACTCTAGAAGATGACATATTGGGTACGAACTGTACAAATGAGTTTGTACGGTTCGAAATCTGGATTACAATATGTTCATGTTACACCTGCATTTCCTTCAAATGATATCCACATTTCTTATGCGATAATTACATGTATTTTTTTCATTTTTTATTTTGTGAGAATAACATTTTTTGTGTGATATCGATTAGTATGAATTTTTTCACTTTAGTCCCATTATTTTTTATTTTTTTCCAAAGAAGCCTTCAACATCTACTAATTTTGTGTTTTCTATTTTTTTAAATTTTTTTAAGTGATATGAGTCCTTGTTTAAGTTTTTACTTTGGTCATATGGTTTGAATTTTTGCAAAAAAAATCTATTCATAATGTTAGTAAAAAACTATTCAGCACTCAACTCAATCCAGTATTTATCAGATGCATTTTAACAAAAAATAGGGCAAACTCAGTCCAGTAAATTAAAGTGAGTAAATTTGAATTAAGTTAGATCCGTTCTTTCTTTTTGAAACCATAAATACTCAAATGAGAATATAGGAAATCACATAATACTCGGGTATACTTTTACCTAATACTGTTATAGACCCTTCAGATCTGAGCCTGCTTATCCAAACGAAAAAGTAAAAAAATAAAATTAAAAAAAAATACAACAAAGCAATACAATACAAGATAATCCATATGAATTCAACGGAACCCAAACATAAGCCATTTACGCAATGATGAAATTAAATAAACCCAACATACAAGGCCTAGCTTGTACTCCTAGGCATCTTCTTCTCCAATGACTTTATTCTCTTATATGCAAAGCCGAAGACGTTCGGGCGGATACAATTGACTTTTTTATTCTTCAGCTATTGGTTCCATGCACTAATCTATCGGCTGCCAATTAAGGACAGTACCCAGTAGCAACAAGGCAGAGATCATGCTTCCTTCTTACCGTAACTCCGGGAATTTCATCCATGTTCAGGCAGCTGGGTGGTTTCACGCCATCAGGAAGTTCCCAGTTGAAATGGTAGAGCAAGTTGGCAAGAATTATCTCAACAATGGCCATCCCGAATTGTATTCCGGGACAGATCCTCCTCCCAAGACCGAAAGGGATGAACTCCAGGTGGTTGCCATTGAAATCAGTACAAGATTCGAGAAACCTCTCCGGAGAAAACGTCTCAGCATCGTTCCAGATTTCGGGGTCTCTTCCGATCGCCCACGCGTTAAAGATAACGACCGTCTTTGGAGAGAACTCGTACCCGTTAACTGCGAGGCTTCCTCGTGCTTCTTTAGGGAATAATAGGGGAGCAGGAGGATGCAATCTGAGTGACTCTTTAATGACAGCATTCATGTACTTCAGTTGATGGAGGCTTGCTTCGTCCACGTTGCAATTGCCTGAGAAAGTTTCTCTCACCTCGTTTTGTACCTTTCTCATAACTCGTGGATGCTTCAGGATTTCAGACATTGTCCATTCTAATGTTGTAGCTGATGTTTCGATAGCACCCAAGAACAAATCCTGATCAAAAGAATGTAATTGTGCCGTCAAAATCAACAGTTCACTAAGTATTCGAATATCCGACCAAAAAGTGCACTCCTAGTATATTTACATGTTCAACTTCAATATTATCAGTTGAAGATTTAGTGGTACTTACGGTGAGGATTGCTTTGATGCTTTCCTTTGACAAGGAACCATCATGGTCAGCCTTACCTTCCAGGCTGAGAAGAACACCAAGAATATCGTTTCCTTGAGTTCCCTTCTTTAGTATGGATGCTCTGTACTCGGCGATGATGCTCTCGCTTACCTCGTCCATCTCTCGTAATAGCCTCACGGCTTCACGCCTCACTCCACCGATCCGGCGAAGCACTTCAGAAGAAGGGAAGAACTCTGCAATGCTAAAAGTCATCATCATCTTCATAAACCTTGGAACAAGCAAGGTAAATGAATCCACTCCCTTGCACGCATCCCCAAAGGCGGCCTTCGAAATGATGCTGGTCGTTACAGAATAAAGCATCTTGCTCAGGTTCACCGGCTGCCCAATATTCGCTACCGACTTGATAAGCCTGGATGCTGCAGCCTCCCTCGCTGACCTAAACGATTTGACCTGTTTCGCGCTTGTCAAGTGAAGTATACAGATTTTCCTCGCATTTCTCCAGTGCTCTCCATAAGGAGATAGTGCAATGTCCTTCAAGTTGTATGTTAAGATTTCTCCTATAATTGTTGCGGGCCTTTGGGCTAACAGCAAGTCATTACCCCTAAATACTTCCTCGGCCGCCTGCTTCGTAGAGACGACTATACAGGGTCGTTCTCCCACCTTCAGGTACATGAGAGCTCCATGTTTCTTGGCCAGGTTACTGAGGCATCGATGAGGTAGTGGATTGAGTAGCTGGTGCATGTTTCCTATGATGGGCAGCCTCTTTGGGCCTGGAGGTAATTTCTTGCTGTTAGATCCTTGTGTGGCCATGATCACGAAGCCCAAGAAGGCTACTAAGATCAAGGCTACGGAGGAAGGAGATGAGAGATTCAGATCCATGGTGGAAGGAATTGGACTTGAACAAGCTAGGGAATGTCAATGAAGTGATTTGCCTTGTCTCGCACTTCCCATTTATAGACATCTGAGCTATGCTTTTGTACCTACCAACCTTGGTTTAGGACGTACTCCTCCGGTTACATATTTTTTGAGGATTCGAAACTAGATATCTTTGACTTTTAGCTTAGTATTGTTACTCTATTAAGTGATATAAAGTTTCGGTGTAATTATTATTTGAATTATTTTGAGAAATAGTAAATATTTTATACATTACTGAAAGACCTTAAAACATTCATCTTACAGCTAATTGAAAACGCACAAATCTTATTTTTTAAGGTCGCGTCTTATAAGATACCACATGATTCTCAAAATTGTAGGATACCACCTCTTATGGTACTCGTGTATCAGAAAATGATGGTTACCACACAAAACCCGTTTTTCGAGTAGTAACTAATGGACCAATTGTTATTGAGTCAAGATATCGTTTCCAAATTACAAGAAGTTATATCTAACAAATAGTGTTGTAATTTTACTATTCATACTCAATTTTTTAGATCTTTTTGTTTAATAAGTATTGAATGATTGCAACAGAATACCTGCAGCGATTCTCTGGGCTTAATAAAAATATACTCTAACGACTAGCGTTAAATTCCCGCAGTAAACTAATTTTCTTGGAAATCGAAAACAATTTCCACGCCATGAAATGAAATGTGTTAATCTATGAATTTTTTACAATTGATATCTTCGAGAATCTGGTAAGAAAAATTTTCTGTGATGGGCAGCCTCTTGGGGCCTGAAGGTAATTTCTTGCTGTTAGATCTTTGTGTGGCCATGATTATTAAGGCCAAGAAGGCTACTAAGATCAAGGCTATGGAGGAAGAAGATGAGAGATTCAGATCCATAATGGAAGGATTTGGAGTTGAACAAGGTAGGAAATTGTAATGAAGTGATTTGCCTTGTCTCGCACTTCCCATTTATAGACATCTCACCTATGCTTTTGTACCTACCAGCTTTGGTTTAGGACGTCCTCCACCAGTTATATTTTTTGAGTATTAGAACTAGATATCTTTGACTTTTAGCTTAGTATTGTTACTTTAATAAGTGATATAAAGTTTCGGTGTAATTATTATTTGAATTTTTTGAGAAATAATAAATATTTTACTTATAAAAATAAAAAACGTTACACCGTACAATTAGTAATTGGAAGAGTCGAGCACTTAAATGGGATAACAATAGGTACCAAATGTCAGGCACGCACGCCCGTAGCAAAGACGTAAGGAAAGCAATAAAAGTTGGCCAAATACATCCTTTAGCTATCCAAAATATCCAATCAACTAGAAATTGATATATTTCATATTCTGTCTAATATTTTTACCATTCAAGCTCCCCCACATAGACTACTGAAAGATCTTAAAACATTCATCTTACAGCTAATTGAAAACGCACAAATCTTGGTTTTTAAGGTCGTTTCCAAATGACGACAAGTTATATCTAACAAATAGTGTTGTAATTTTACTACTCATACTCGATAATTTTTAGATCTTTTTGTTAAATAAGTAATGAATGATTGCAACAGAATACCTGCTGCGATTCTCTTGACTTATAAAAAATAAACGCTATGGACTGGCGTCAAATTCCAGCAGCAAACTACTTTTCTTGGAAATCGAAAACAATTTACACGCCAAGAAATGAAATGCGTTTTTCTTGTTGCGCGTCAAGATCACAACGTAACGTCTGTTAACATTAATTTTATTTTGCCGCGCAAATATTAAAATTTAACTATCTTTTAATCACTTTGCGGTGGTTTTAGTGAATTCTCGTCATTCTCCCAAGAAATGCTGTCCAGATAAGTTTGCACAACTTTGTTTGGATGCGTCTCAGCAGATTTCTTCAACTCTTCGAACCTCTCTTTCTCGAAGTCTTTAAACATATTTTGTTTGCACAGTCAAAAACTTAATGAATCACTAAATTTTTTAGCGTGGTTCAAACATCACTTCTTGATATGAAAGAACGCATGATTCCTTGTTCTTTAATTAACATGATAAAGGCCATCATTAACGAGGGTATGAGATATATGCGGTCCTTAGAAAATTAGGTAAACAAAGAGAAAAGTGTAGGGGTGAGCAAAAAACCAAGAACCATAAATCGAACCAGAATCAAATCATTAGAACCGGAACCAATCCGAACTATATAAGGCATGGTTTCGGTCCAATTCTGAATATTAGTGATAGAATGGTTCTGGTTCTCATTCCAGTTCTGGTTCAGATCAAAAGAAAATGGTTAGAACTAGAACCAAATCATAAATATAAAATAGCGTATGGATTGAAATGATAGTTGGTGTTGTATTGCAAGTTTATGTACTTGGCTATGCTATATTTAAAATCGATTAAGATCAATAGGTAAATTAATTTAAGCTTGCATTTCATACCTCCGTTAGAATCTTCATTTAAAGACAACAGATTTATTGAGATTTTGTGTATTTATTGAGATATTGTGTTACGGGTGAAGCATGCATTAGAACGTGTTAATTGTTGACTACCAAACCTACACTGGACGAATCTACAAATGATATTATTGGCGAAGAGAGACTATTAAATGACTCAAATTGAGTGATAATTTTGTCTTCTAATTTCGTTCAGCGGTTCTCCTGGTCAGGAACCGAACTAGAACCAAAAGTTATGGTTTGGTTCTGAACCAAACCACATATTTTTTAGTTCTGGTTCGGTTCCTGAATTATGCATAGAACTGATTTTGGTTCCGGTTCCTTTGGTTTGGTTCAAATGCTCACCCCTAAAAAAGTGGATACTAAAAATTATATGGTTTGGCTTAATGACTTTGTCCACGAAAAAAAATATAACTGTTATTAATGAAATACAAATTACAAAACTGTACGAACTAATGTTACAAGCAATTGTATATCTAGAAAAAGTCTTGCGATCCACTAAACTTATATAGGTCATCTATGAGTCTACAACCGAGCACGAGTCTGAGTAGAAAATTTCCAGCCCCGTCAACTTGCGATGGGAATGCCTTGCGACGGGATGTTCACTTGCGATCGTGAGTCCATCGCTTCCCATTTGCTTCTGTTGGCTTAAAAGAAGCTAATGCAAGCCCAAGAGAGAAAGCCCAGGTAGAAAGCTCAAAAGTGGAAAAGGGATTTTTTTTATACCACATTGAATAAAACACAATATTTTTTTAGTATATAAAGAATTCTTCCATGTTGGTTCCACGTAAGGAGCTGCCAACGCTTGCCGCGAGGATGATGTGCAGCACCGTCTGTGCATGCCTACGCGTTCATGGCGCATTGGTCGCGTGTGGCGCATGGGCATATTTTGGCGACTAGGTGTGAGCGAAATATTCGGTATCTGTTGTCCGAATTCGAATTTTTTTCGGATTTGGATTCGGATAATTACATATTCGGACTCGGATTCGGATTATCCAAAGTAAAAATATCGGATTCGGATTCGGATTCGGATAAGAAAATTAGAAATTCGGATATCCGAATCATCCAAAATATTTTTTTTTTGGATAGACCAGAAATCTAGCCTATATCAAATAGCCCATAAGAAGCCCAACACCCAACTTTAAATTCCCCAACCCTAAACCCGTAGCTTCCTCCCAAATTTACCCAAAACCCTAAATTCACAATTTCAAACTAGCTGGCCCCCAACCTCTCCTCCTCCTCCTGCCCTTCTCAAAAATAAAACATACAATCAGTCTCACAACTTTCTCCTTCCCTCCTCTCCATTTCCTGGGAATTCCTTCGAGCAGCGAGGAGATATAATTAGCCTGTTTAAAGTGAAGGAGACGCAGATGGAGCAAGGGGAGAATGTTGCGAATGGAGGAGGGGTCCCTGTCAAATTATTGCATATGAAAAGCAAAGCACTAAATTATTGCAAAATTTTGTTTTAGAATCAGATTATCCGAATCCATATCTGAAAATTCTCGGATATCGGATATCGGATAGTTTACTATTCGGATTCGGATTCGGGTAGAGAAATAACCATTTTGGATAGTTCGGATAATACTGAATTCGGATTATTCGGATTCGGATTATCCGAATGCTCACTCTTAGTGGCAACCAATTGCATAAGTGTTCTAGTGTAGTTGCTATCTCTCTCTCTAAGTCTGAAAATTCCAAGTATCTAATGGTTCGCCCAAAGCTTCGAGATTTGTTGTGCAACAATTTTGGTAACGCTCTATTCGTTGTATCCTGTGAATAATTGCCGCAGCCCATATGCAGTAAAACATAAAGGAAAATCTCATCATTTTATGGAGAAAAAATCCAACTCTTGACTTGACTATACAAAGATCTTAATCAAGTACACCAACTCCAACACTCAACTGCTTCCATTACTCGCCACTTTCGACCAAAACTAATTTGCAGCCACAAGTTCCTTGATTCTTGCTATAACCTCATCAATCTTGCTTTCTGCTGAAGATGTGTATACGTGCTGCAATGTTTTCCACCTAAAGTTGACGTTTTTTCGGTCAAACTTAGTGGCTATGTTTTATTGAAGCTTGTACATTTAAGGTATAACAAATTACAGAGGGAAGACTTTATGAAGTATTTATTTTCAGGGAAAGTAGAACTTTTCTGTTGTTTGAGTGATATTTTAGAAAGCTGTTTAAAAGCACTTATCTGAGATATTTGTTAGAAGAAGAAATTTGAGATCCGATTTTGTTACGAGTTAGCTATTAAGAAAGTGTCATACGAAGGATCTGGTAGTAAAAGTTCAACCTTGAAAATACAAGATTTTTTCATTAGCTAGAATGCTCTTCGAAACACCGCTCCCGAACACCATGCAAAACAACTCCTCCGCCTCCTCCTCCGTTAAGCACTTCCCCGGCGGATCCCGCTCTCCACCGCCACCTCCTCCTCCTAAGCCCTTGCCACTACTGCGGCTTTAGAAGGCGGAGGCCTCGTGGCAATCATCCGCTTCTCGGCCGCAGTGGCCATCAGCTCCCTCTGCAAAACCTCCTGGTGTCCTCCGGAGCGATCGCGGCCGCTACCAGACCGCCAGGCTTGCTCCGTTTCGGCGAGCTCTGCATGCTCATCCTCATCGCCAACTGGAAATCGTCGTCTTCTTGATCCGCCATACAAAGCAGAATCTCGTGTAATCGAAGGCCTTATCGTATCTCCGGGTATCGTCCACGTGCCTGGACGGATTTGCCCCTAGAGGAGAGAGGAAACCAGAAGGAAGAGAACTCCTTTGAGGATCTCGCGGGGTGTCGCCGGCGTCGGTGAAGGCGGGGAGAGCGCCGGCGGCCGGTGGATAAGGCGCGGCGGATCTTAACGGTCGGGGGACACCGGAGCGGGAAGATCGGACTTCGATGAGGAGAGAGAAAGAGAGAGCGCGTGGAGTTGGTGGCGGTTGAGGAGGTGAAAATTGATATTTTTTTGAAAAAAATACAAGCAAGTACTCTCTGTTTTACTGATTATTTATTTGGGTACATTATAGTTTTTTAACTTGGGTAAATTGCTTTCAAATCCCTAATTTTTACTTAAATTACTATTTTTTTCTCTCCTGCTTTAAAAAAATATTTTAGTCCTCATACTTTGATTGAATATCACCCTTACATTCTTGGTACCGGAAACGGAAAATTTTTCCGACAACAGGGGATCTGAAATGTCGACTTTGCCATTTATTTCAAAAATTAAAAAATTGAGTAAAAAAGCTCTCTCAACGAGGTTTATTGCCACCGATGCTATCTCCTCCTTCTCCTCCCCCTATTTTATGGTGTGTTAAGTGAACACTTATTTGATAATTTAATTCTTTTGGGTACCATTTTTTTAATTTATTATGAAAAATAACAACTTTTTAAAATAAATCCTTTATTTTATTAGGTCTCATTTTTTTTATGAAAGCTGCGTGCGTTAACTTCACCAAAATAAAATGTACAAGATATTATTATGACTTCATTTGAGTTACCTCGTCGGTTTTAAGTTTCCTTCCTCATTCTCACCAAGTACCAAACGCGCCCTAAAACTCGGATTTGGATACTGTGGGGACATGTACATTGTCCCTATTTAGGGACAAAATTAATTTAGTCAAATTATTAATTTGGATAATTTTTCTTTCCATTAAATATGTAACCACTTACCCAATTAATTAGGATTTAAAACTATAATCACCTACCTAATTTGCCTTCTAATTTCTCTCTCCAGTAAATAAATTTTTTTCCCAAAATCCTAATACTAGGCATCATTAATTCAAACGAGAAACCAATAACGTCTTGGTTTAAAGTCGTACGTTACTAATTTGAAGTCATTGGTAACTAGTTTAAAGTCCTACGTAACTAGTTTCAACT
Source organism: Hypericum perforatum (assembly GCA_012979155.1). NCBI lineage: Eukaryota > Viridiplantae > Streptophyta > Magnoliopsida > Malpighiales > Hypericaceae > Hypericum > Hypericum perforatum. The sequence goes on from SOPF01025632.1 coordinate 120,657, forward strand.
CCGACATTACTGGTTTACAGTCTTATTAATTTATATAATTTTAGTTACGAAAAAAGAACAAGCAATTGCACGAATCTAGCAATCGAAACGGGATAACATTAGCAATAGAGAAAAAAAAGGTATGCGTAATTTTAAAGAGAGACACAATAAAGGCGACAAATAATTAAAACAATCACCACCATGCCTTGGATGAAGAGAGCTAGCCAGAGATACTAAGAGAATGGCAATAATAAATTTGTGCAAGGCCTCGCTCGGCCTATAGAAAATTAGAAAAAGAAACGTTGTGGTGCATGTTTATTGAATTCTGGTCATCCTCCCAAGATACGAGGTCCATATGGCTTGCACAATTTTGTTTGGATGCGTCTCAACGGACTTCTTTAGCTCCTCAAACTTATTTTTCCCATACTCTTTAAACATATTCTGCAATGTCAACAACTTGATCAATCATTGGAAAGCTTCAGCCATTACTTCCTCACATGAGAGAATGTCATAAACCCAAACCTGGACATCAAGAGATGCGTAAATCTCTTTCACTCTAGCAACGCACGCTGGATCATCTTTCCCGTAGTTCTCCTGAGATCACACAGAACTTTGGTGAACAACTGTAGGGTTATGATACAAGAATAATAATGCAAATTTGGGAAGGAGCTACTGGCTTACATATAGAATTTTCATTTGCTCCTCATCAGCATGTTCTAGTGCTTTGATGATTAATGCGGAACACTTGCCTTCTTCGATATCAGTTCCAGTCTATAAAATCTTGCAGGGTTAAAGGTCTAATATTTTTAATCAAATAAAGAAGGTCGATGGACATACCTTGCCAGTTATCTTTGGGTCTCCATAGCAATCTAGGTAGTCGTTCTGCCAAATTTATATATAGATTACAACAAGGGCTAAATAAAAGAGTAGATAAAGCAAAAAGGCAGTAGCCCAGATGGCACGAGACGGCGTAAATGAATTGACATTAGTTCATGGTTAAATTCTCGTGAGATATAAGTTTCTGTAAAAAATTACTCCGAACAAGACAGATATAAAGGAAACGTCAGCACGAAAGAGGGAAAGGATGCCAATTATTTACCACCGATTGAAAATAGATACTTATGTCAGTAAGTATGTTGTTCACATCAAGATGATCATCCAGACGCTCGCCTGCCAAAATAAGTCCACATGCAGCCTATACATGGCAATAATGAAAGTTACATTATTCATAAAGTAAGTAACTGATACTATCTTGGAGTGGAGCTTCACATGGATAAAAGGAGCCAACAAATTTGTAGAGGAACAACTCCGCAGAGCTTATGCCAATAAAGCGTATCTGACAATCGTTTGTAATCCGAAATATGATTCTATTTCATCAAGCAATTATTTAGATAGTTGCAAGCCGTATTATTATTTTCTGAAGTATTATTATACATCTGCTTATATGAGAAAAAATCGAATGTAACAAAGCATGGACAAGGTAACACTCACCGGTAGGTACAGCCACAAAGAGGCAGCCTTGTATTTGCAAATAAGACGATATCTGTATTGACGCAGTAATGATCTCTAAGTAGTTTGGTTTGCATATTGAATTAACAAACAAGTCGCAATACATTCATCTTATTTCACTTACGATTCCATGTTGTACTTTGTCAGATCTTTCTCGCGAGGTATAATGACATCCAGCATTTGTCCATACGATGTTTGGAATGCCACCTGTGTAACCTCATTTTATCATTTCCATATGGTTATATACGGTATGCGGCGGAGAATTTTTCTGTGTAGATAGAAATTTATTGCATCACGCTGTCTTTACCACCGTTAGATTACTATCTGAAATAAATACATATTTACTTTTAAAAAGAAAACTATGAGTACCATGACAACGATTCTTGTAAATTTTTAAGAATTGGTAGATCGTGAAAGAGGAATGAATCCCAAAATACTCTAGAGCCCCAGAGTTAATTAACACCAAGCGCATGTCCGATTGCACAAGAGACGAAGACATAATTACCTCGTTAAATAGATCAAGCAAGTCAGCATAATAAGGTTCCTCGCGAAAGTGCTTCTTCAGAATTATAAAGATATGAGTCTGGAGAAGCATTGCGTCATTTCCGGCAATGATGCCCACCTAAATGTAAACAAAAACATAAAGAGGGAATTATCTGATTGCACAGCGTCCGTCATCGGCTCATAGCTATTTTCAGAATTTTGAAAATTTTAATGTTTTTATTCCAAATTGAAATAAAGTTTGTATTCCAGAAGAATCGTTTATTTTATTTTTGATTTCATAGTTAAGAAAAATAGACACGCCAGAATATTGAAGGAAAAATGTTAATTTAGATATGTTAGAAATTGAAATTTGAGATAATTTTAAAAACACATATGCTTGTGATATGTTTATTAATGAGTCTTTCGCATAATGGGGAACTATTTGTAATCGTTCCTTCTCCATCGACACCTTTCTTTATTCGTATTGATGGGGAACAAATTCATTTAAAGTATATCTCAACATTTTTCAATACAAAAAAGATATATGCATATTTTTTTATTTCGTTACGTAAGTTAAATGCAATTTTTAAAATGTAATAATGAAAAAACTTCTAAAATAATTCACCCGGGGCAATCTGCACCAACAAGGTTGACCACGGCGAGTGTAAGAATTATCAATGATGTCATCGATGATAAGCACATCTGCCTGGAGCTGCAATGTTAGAAAGTTAGATCCAAACGTTCAAACGAGAACACATAACATACCAAAGTTACTTTAAAAATCCGAGATGTAAAAGACTTGGAAAATAAAATCAATGGACCGAGTTGTTCCATACCCATTGAATGCACCAACCAAGAACGCAGGCCAGGAAGTTGTCCTTATCAGATATCTCCTTCCCGTCCTGCAATATTTTGTGGTAACTGATGGTGTCCGATGCACGACCTAGTTTCCCTGACAATAGCTAAAACAAATGACGCAAATTCTTGCATAATTACTATCAAATTGGAAAACAATTCTCTTTTAGAGACTAGAGTGTAGCCGAAAGTTTGATGTTCCCACCTGTCGGCACATTGTAGTCCAGCATCTGCGAGGGAAAGATCATAAAGGGATGTTCGGTTAATCGAGAACCAACTTACACACACACACACACACACCCGGTGAATTATAGTAGTAACAAAATTTTTCTTAATTAAAAAAATACCCGGTGAAGCCATTGACGAGATTCTTCAGTGAATTCACAAGTTGGGTCGTGAAGTAGCTCGGACTTCATTATGGAATAAACCTCCAAGAGCCTCCTCTCTTCATCGTCTGATCCGTTTCCTTTCTCTCTCCGTGACTGCAGATTAAAAAATATATAGACTAATGATAGTTGGAGTAAGCAGAAAATAACTTTGATTCATTAAAGTAGGTCTAAAGTTGGAGAACAGCTAATAAAAAAATCAAATCACCTTTAAATATGGTCCCTCAACGTTTAACTATGAAGAACTTGATTTAAAAAAAAAAATCAACACAAATATCCATAATAGTTAACAAATCTCACCGCAGCAGCAACGCACTTGGTAGAATATCCAAGCGCCGATGGCCATCCAGAGACAATACCAAGAGGGCCTGGAGGCGGCCGAAATCCCTTTCTTAGGTTGGAAGGTTGAAGATGAGGAATCCTCACTGGAACGTTGAAGCATCTTATTATCATCCTTCTTCTTTACATGCTTAAACCTGCTGCTTGTTCTTGGTGACAATAGTTAGTCGTTCGCCATATTTATATATCATCTTGAATTTGAATCTTCATGGTCCTCAAACTTAATAACTAATATATCTTACAATAAATTCTTTCATAAATTAATAGCATTGAGACCATAAAGTTTTATTAAATTAAAAAAGGAATAAATATTATTTGTTACCTCGACTTACTAAAAAGAAAAACTAACACCTTCTACTTTAAATTGGTAAATTTTTTTTATAAGTAAATATATTTTATTGATATTGTGGTTCTACCCACCTATCATCTCCGGTATTGTAAGTAAATATATCTTATTAATATTGTAATTAATATATACGATCAAACCAAGGTATATGAACATCCATGATTTCTCAAAGATGGTTTTGTGTAGGACATCAAGGTGTTCTTCGGACTGCTTGGTGTGGTTGTTTTTTTATCAACCATCATTGGTTTAGGACGTCCTACTGTAGTTATATTTTTTTTTAATCCTATTCTAATCCTATTCTATTACAAATTATGCTTAAGCTAAGGTTTGAACCTTGGACCTCTACCAATTCAACACCTCCTCATACCAGTAGGCTACTAAGCCACTGGTCTTTTGTTATATCTTTTTACTATTAGAACTAGATATCTTTTATCTTATTATTTCTAATTTTGATAAGTGCTATCGAGTTTCCTAGATACATACACTTAATGCACATTAGTGTATCGGATTTTTTTTTTGACAAGTAAACATTTTACTTATAAAAAATATTAACGTTACACAATAGAACAAGAAATACGAGTCGAGCACATAAAACGGGATAACAGTAGCTACCAAAAGTGAGGTACACAGGCCCGTCAGAGAGAAGAAAAGCTTTCAAAGTTGGCCGAGTATATCCTCTAGTTATCCAAAAAATCCAATCAACTAGAAATTCTGTCTCATATTTTTATTATTAAGGTCCCCACATACAGTACTGCAAGACCTTAAAAAAGCATCTCAAAGCTAATTGAAAACGCGCAAATCTTGCTTTTTAAGGTCTCATCCTACAACATAGCAATTAATTCTCGAAACCATTAACATAACCGAAAGATTTCATCCACATGAATTTCATTCACATTAACACAAATGTTAATTAAAATAAATTCATTTAAAACCATAATACTTCTTGTAGCTTAGATAATCCGTAAGCTTTTTCGTCTTCATAGGTTTGCACAGATTTGTCACACCATCGTAACACAGGCTTATCACTGAACTCATCCTAAATTATGTGTTCGGAGCTAGGACTAAATTTCGCTGTCTAAAAGCTCAAAGGTTTAGAGAGACACACGAACGTCTACATTCGTATGTCACTTGTGTAGTGTGTGTGGTATGTTTAGTGTCTACCACAATCGCACAACTTAGTGCATTACTCGTATTTCTATCGCTTTCTTGCACGAATCTATCACATTGTCAATTCCACTAATTTTATCTTATATATAGAACCCAAAAAGAGACTATCCAAACACCCGCCATAAACCAATGCCATAAACCTTCGTATCCGTTATGGACATTATGACTTCCTACATTTAATAGTATAGTTACAAAAATCATTAGCCCACTAATAGATTCTGTTATTATGGTAATTATGGATATAATCTTACAAATTTCAACAATAATTCTTGTGGTTGTCGTGTATTGGAGAATGATGGTTACCACACCAAACCTGTTTTTCACGTCGCAACTAATTGGCCAAAAATTATTTGGTCAACATATTGTTTTTAAATGACAAGAAAGTTATCTATACCAAATGTTGAGTGTTGTAATTTTACTACTCGTATTTGATATTTTCAAAGTCTTCTTTGTTAGACGAATAACGAATGATTGCAACAGATTACAATGTGGCAATTCTCTTGGCGTATACAAGGAAAATTTTCAACTTTGGCCAAATACATTCTCTAGTTATCAAAAAGTCCAATAAATTATAAATGGATACATGTTAGGATATTTTTTATAACTGGTGATGAAAATCCGATTGGGTGCTGTATAAGTAATCTAGCTCAGGACCATTCTAAACTAATAATAGGTTGTATGCATCCTCTTTTTCCTCTTATTCTTTCTCTTCTCTTTCATCTTAATTTTCCTTTTAATTTTTTTCATCATATCATTTGATTAATCAAATTAGTTTTATTTTCACTGACCAAAATTAATCTTGTTCTTCCTTTTTCAACGACTTTTATCTTCAATAGAAAAATTTGCACAAAGCTATGGAAGATGATACGATAAATATTGGGTCTAAATTACGTGCAAGAGAACACGATCGATCAAGTAATAGAATGATAAGTAAGATCGTCTCCACAGGGACAAATTAATCAATTCTCTAAGTACTGGATTATGAATTCGCAATTTTAATCTAAGCAACTCAATTCGAATGATTGTATTATGATTAATTACTACGAAGCGCCGAACAAACTAGGGTTGTCAATCCTGAATTTGCACAACGATCAACTAACTTAACAAACAGAAGAACGAGAACGTGATCTATGTTACGTACTAAGTTCGTCACTCTTAACACGCGAACACTCAACACAAATTAACCAAGCAATTAATGATCAAGTAGATGAATGAAAAGACAACACCTGACCACGAGTTATGAAAATAGCTCGTTGATTGATTAATCCGAGTCGCCGATCACAATTCTCCAAATTGAAAGCAAAAAGTAACTAGGGTTGATCTCTTGTGTGAAAACGTTCAAGAGTCCCCTTAACCTAAAGTTCAAGGCCTTATATAGGCTAACCTAAAAACAAAACCTTAATGAGAAGTCCTAATTTGACTAAACAGGTCTTCTAAGTTTTTCCGGGCAATCCAGCGGGTCGCTAGAAATCATCTGCTCACATCCAGCGGGTCGCTGGGTTTTCCAGCGGTTCGCTGGGTTTTATCAGTTCGCCTTCTGATGCTTCCGACTCTCCAACTCTTCAGACCTTTCCATCCGCCATCGCACCACGCCTCACTACTTTGTCAATCTTCATGGAATCACCTACAAAACCACCAAATATCGACAAATTTTCCACTCCTCTACATAAACACAAAATGCATACAAACATACTCGACATATGATGAAATGAGAATAAAGCATGGACAAAATATGCACAAAACATAGGTCGATATGTGACCATTCACACGCACATCACAACTCCACACTTAAGTTCTTGCTTGTCCCCAAGCAAGTTGCATCAGAACTACCGTTTTCACGGCTCCACCTTACCAGAAACAAATCGTGACATGCATCATCCTCTCGATAGTCATTCATCTCACTTAAGTGCCAAAAGCAATATTCATGTAAACCCAACACCCTCAATTATTTAGCCTAACTTTCGCACTAAGTAGACCATACACGAGAACTGACCACTCAGTGGGTAGGATCAATTTATGCTTACTTATATTGGATAGTCAACTACCTATCACTCGCAAGCATGCTCAAGGTCAAAAAATATTATACTTTGCACTTGACACTCTCTCAAGCAACGCAGGGCTCGTAATCAAGAGGGACTTTGCATAGGGTTGTAATGTGGCTTAGGGTAAGGGGAGGATAAATCCGTGGGTAATGGCTAAACCACCCAATCCAAGGATTACACAAGAATCTAACTCTCGACTATACTAAACATCTCACCCTATAATGACTAAGCACTCAACCCAATGATCCCACATTCTAGAGGCATTCAATCGGGATAAGTCACTGACTTTCTTTTGGTGTGCTTTTCGATTGTTTCTTTCTTTTTTTTTCTTTTCCTTCACATTTTCACAAGGAACCTTTTCCATTCTTTTTCATTGTTCATTTTTTTCTTCTTTTTTTTTCTTTTTCTTTTCCTTTGTGAACTTTTCTTTTCTTTCATAACTTCATGCACATTTGATAGCAACTTATCCCGGCTTTTGACTGTTAGCCTCAATTCTACCCTTTTTCAAACCCAATTAATAATCAGTACCCCCAGCTATACTACAAGACGCACCCTTACAAAATCATCCCACAATTAATGTCCTATTTCCTCGGACTGGACAGTTAAGGGTAGGTGGGGGTTAAATATCGGCTTATGTAGTAGTATGCAAATAGTAACTCAATGAAAAGGCTTAGGCTCAATGGGGTTATGCAATGGATAAGAACGGGTTTTTGGCTCTAAGGCTCTAGGCTCAACATCAAAATGGCCCCCGATATATAACTCACCCTGCACTACGAAATCATGCCAAGTACTAATATACTACTCCCATCACCCGAGACATGCAAGCACCTCATGAATAAAATAGAGACGGGAGTCTCATCATTCGGCACAAATTTCTCACAAGGTCACTCATCAAGCTCTCAAGCATGGTCTACCTAGTGCAACTATCAACCTAAATAATCAAGGGTGTTGAGCCCACATAATTCCGCTCACGACATTCAAGTTCAATTCCTGACTAAGCAATAAGATTCAGTGGTCACTCTAGGTTCATAAGTTGGAGGGGAGTTCATCAATTGCAAACGACTCAACACTTCAATCAAAAACACATGCCACACAAAGCAGACTCGATCACATGCGTATGTTAACAAAAGAAAATAAAGTAAAACATTCCTAAAACATTGCAACGCACACAACGTGCAACTCTACACTTAGAGAACACATTGTCCTCAATGTGAAGTAGCAAGCAACAAACAAAAACAAAACACAAAAACAAACAAAATTAACGAAAGGAAAGAAAGGAGCGGTAACACCTGTTCATGGGTGAGGAGGTTGATGTGGTAGATTCACCCGAAGCCACTCCTACTGTGCATGGTTATATTCTTGATTGGCTTGGTATTGACTCCGGAATGCGGCATGATCAGAAATGAGAGACTGGACTTGGACCTCTAAGTTCTCCAATCGTTGCTCAAAGTCGGAACTTGGAGGATCATCAGTCTCGGACGTGCGCAACTGGTCTCGGACAGCCTGGCGATCTTCCCACGGTACTTCCTTGTAAAGGAACGTGCCGTGCGGAGTATCTTGTTTGTACAGCAAGTGCCACCTCACCCGCTGGTCGCGAGTGATAATCGCCGGCCGAAAGATGTCCGCCAACGGAGGGGAGTCCCGACCTGGCAAAAAGTGACGAACCAGCAAAGCAATAATGTGGCCAAGTCCTAGCCATTTGGGGACAATCATGTTCAACGTACGTCGAATAACATCACAAATCAATTGAACAGTATTGAATGGTTTCCGATTCTTAACACAAGAGAGAGCATAGATCTGGGGACGAGTTAGCCGGTTATTTTCATACTGACCACGAAAGCAGGCGCACATAAAACGGTGTAACACACCCATATAGAGCTCAGGGAGGAGGCTAGCAGGTGGCTGTGTTTTATAGTGGGGGAGACCGGTGAGGTCCTTCCACCCCACTTGTGCAGCTCTATTGTTCTTAAAATCGAAAGCCCCACCCCCAGCTCGAAGATCAAGAATGTCAACAAGCAGTTGTTCATCTACAGTGATTGGCCTACCATAAAGTCGTGCAGTGAAACATATATCATTAGCAGCCAATGTGACCGTACTATAGAACTCAACAACTACCTCAGGGTGAACATCTACACTCGTGTTCACAAAAAAATTCTACCTGAGATCATCTAAGGCACGACGCAAATCAATATCAATGCCAAGCTCATGCATCTCATCCCAATCAATAGTCAAATATTCAACAAACCTACAGTCTGCGAATTTGGTAAACCGCTCACCCTCAGCTTTAGTAAGGATGGGAAAAGGAGTGCCATACCTTCGCGCTATATCGACGGACAGAGGTGGAGCAGAGCTCGACTCACCGTGGTGATGGGAAGATGTTCTGCTACGCTTTGGAGCCATGGACTTGGTCGGAAGAAAAAGTCAACGGCAGTCAATGGCGGTGGTCGGTGTGCCGGAAAGATCTTGGCGAGCACAGCAAAGCCTAGTCGATGGTGGATGGAAACTCGAAGCTGTGAGTCCGGGATCTGCAAAAGAAAGAAAAAAAAGTAAAAAGGAAAAAAAACTTGAGATTGGGGAGGAATGCGCGGAGGTCGGAATGGCGGGGTAGTGTTGCGTTGGTTGTGGTGGTCGTGATGGATGTGATGGATGGGTGTTTGTGGGTGGAGGTGTGTGTGAGGGTTTGAGAGGTTTGGAGGAGAGGGAGTTGGGAGAAGAGGAAGTTTGAAGGAGAGGAAAAGTGAAGAGGTGGGATTTACTCGGGGATTTTAAACCCCGAACTTCCAGCGGGTCGCTGGAAATCTTAGCGGGTCGCTAGGTTTGTTTCGGCCTACTTCCAGTGGGTCGCTGGAAATCCCTACGAGTCGCTGGGTTTGTCCCTGGGCACTTCCAGTGGGTCGCTGGAAATCCCAGCGGGTCGCTGGGTTTCACGAGATCGCCTTTTCTCCCCGAATCTGACCTTGTATCTTCCCCAACCTATTAGTCCTGTAAAACTAAATAAAAAAAAACACGAACACACTTTTTTTTCGAGGGTGACACTATGTACATTCCCTTATAAACCCACAAACTAGGGGAAACTCGGACGAATGACTCTAAATATTGCGAAAGTGAAAAGAAAACGGAGGAGGTAGTTCTAAGTTAACGTCATTAGCTTGACGGTGGTGTAGTCTTACTGCGGTATAGGATCATGAAGGTCCATGCAGCATTCTTGAGTGTCGAAACAGTCGCCGAGGTAAACCTTCAATCGTTGTCCATTTACCTTGAACTCTTCCTTAGTGTCATCATTACAGATTTGGATGGCGCCATGAGGTGATACGGTGACAATGGTGTAGGGTCCAGTCCATCGCGATTTGAGTTTTCCTGGGAAAAGTTTAAGGCGAGAGTTATAGAGAAGTACCTGTTGGCCCGCAGAGAACTCGCGGTGCAGGATCTTTTTATCATGCCACCTCTTGGTCTTCTCCTTGTAAAGCTTGGCGTTCTCATATGCTCCTAGGCGAAATTCTTCGAGTTTTTTGAGCTGCAGCAAACGTCTTTCTCCGGCATTGTCGAGGTTTAGATTTAGTCGGCGGAGTGCCCAGTATGCCTTGTGTTCAAGCTCGACTGGTAGATGACAAGCCTTCCCATAAACCAGTTGGTATGGTGACATTCCGATGGGGGTCTTGTAGGCTGTCCTGTAGGCCCATAGTGCATCATCCAGCTTGCTGGACCAGTCTTTTCGCGATGGGTTTACCGTGACTTCTAAGATTCTCTTGATTTCGCGATTTGACACCTCGACTTGACCACTAGTTTGAGGATGATTGGCTGTAGCGATCTTGTGAATAACTCCGTACTTCATCAGTGCATTGGCGAGTAAATTATTGCGGAAGTGCTTTCCTCCGTCGCTGATAAGAATCCTGGGAGTTCCAAAATGACTAAAAATATTTTTCTGCAAGAATTTAGTGACTACCTTTGCATCATTTGTCGGGAGAGCCACTGCTTCCACCCATTTGGAAACGTAGTCCACTGCGAGGAGTATGTAGAGGTTTTGGTCGGATGGTGGGAATGGTCCCATGAAGTCGATTCCCCATACATCGAATATTTCCACCTCCATGATTCCATGCTGGGGCATCTCATGACGACGGGATATGTTTCTTGTCCGTTGGCAGTGGTCACATTTCTTCACGAATTCCATGTCATCCTTAAACAGAGAGGGCCAGTAAAAACCGCTTTGAAGAACTTTGGCAGCAGTGCGCTCGCCAGCAAAATGGCCTCCATAAGGTGAGTTGTGGCAGTGATGGAGGATGACTTCTTGCTCTTCCTGAGGTACACACCGGCGTAGTAGTTGATCTTTTCCTTATTTGAATAGGTATGGTTCGTCCCATACATAAAACCTGACATCATGTAAAAATCTTTTCTTCTGTTCGGAAGAAAGGTTAGGGGGTATGATGTTGCTAACAAGGTAATTAACAAAATCAGCATACCAAGGCACAGATATGACATCTAGTGCATATAATTGTTCATCAGGGAACGATTCATTAATAGGAGAGAAAGATGTTATCAATGGGTTCTCAAGGCACGAAAGATGATCAGCCATTGGGTTGTCCACTCCCTTTCGATCACGTATTTCGATGTCGAACTCTTGAAGAAGGAGGATCCATCTGATCATCCTTCTTAGTGAAGAGGTATCGTATAGCTGCATGGTCTGTGTATACCGTCACTTTGCTTCTGAGTAGGTATGAGCGGAATTTATCAAGGGAGAAGATTACTGCTAAAAATTCTTTTTCCGTCGTGGCATAATTGACTTGAGCAGTGTCCAATGTGCGACTGGCATAGTAAATTGCATGAAATCCTGTGGTCTTTCTCTGACCAAGTACAGCGCCAACCGCGTAGTCGCTTGCATCATACATGATCTCGAATGGAAGATCCCAATCGGGTGCTGTAATGATCGGTGCGGAGACAAGCGCTTCCTTAAGATGCTGAAAGGCTGACTTGCATTCTTCATTGAAGATAAAGGGAACCTCCTTTTCAAGCAATTTGCATAGTGGCTTCGTAATTTTTGAAAAGTCATTGATGAACCGCCTGTAAAACCCAGCATGGCCTAGGAAGCTCCGCACTCCCTTTACAGATAGTGGAGGGGGAAGCTTGTCGATGACTTCTAGTTTGGCCTTGTCAACTTCTAGGCCGTCACTTGATATTTTGTGACCAAGGACCACTCCTTCAGTAACCATAAAGTGACATTTTTCCCAGTTGAGCACCAGATTAGTCTCCTTGCAGCGTTCTAAAACCTATCCCAAATGCAGGAGACATCCCTCAAATGAGTCTCCGAAAACTGAGAAATCATCCATAAAGATCTCGACTTGATGCTCAACCATGTCAGAAAAGATTGCCATCATATACCGCTGAAAGGTGGTAGGTGCATTACAGAGTCCGAACGGCATTCGGCGAAAAGCGAAAGTACCATAGGGGCAGGTGAAGGTAGTCTTTTCTTGATCTTCAGGTGCAATAGGGATTTGAAGATAACCTGAGTAACTATCCAAAAAGCAGTAGTAATTATGACCTGCTAGTCTATCCAGCATCTGATCAATAAATGGTAGAGGGAAGTGATCCTTTCGGGTGGCTTTGTTCAGCTTCCGAAAATCAATGCAGATCCGATGTCCCACCACTACTCGTGTAGGGACAAGCTCATTGTTTTCGTTGGGAACAACTGTAATACCTCCTTTCTTGGGGACGCACTGAGTAGGGCTTACCCACTTAGAATCTGAAATTGGGTAGATTATGCCAGCATCAAGCCATTTGATTACTTCCTTCCGAACCACCTCCTTCAACTTCGGGTTGAGCCTTCGCTGGGCCTCCACCGATGGTGTGAAGTCCTCCTCCAAAGGGATGGACTGATGCCTTTCACATCACCAAGTGTCCATCCTAACGCTTCTTCGTGCCTTGAAATCACGTTGATGAGCTGTTCTTCCTGCTCATGCATCAACAATGCAGAAATAATTACAGGAAGCTTGTTATCTTCACACAGATAGGCGTACTTCAGATGTCCTGGTAGTGGCTTGAGTTCCAATTCAGGTGGTGCGAGAATAGATGCTTGCAACTTGACTCTGGGTGTGCTGTCCAGCTCTAGTGATTCTGCTATACGTACCCATGATACTTGCTCTATTACTTCAGACTCCAGCACTACTTTCAAATTGCTTTCAGTGGAGACCTCTAAACTACTCACAATCTTGTCTATCACGTTGATCCTATAACAGTCATCATCGACAGATGGATACCTAGCTACGTCGAAGATGTTGAACATGACCTCATCGTCACAAATCTTAAATCGTAGCTCTCCCTTTTCTATATCAATACTCGTTTTTCCTGTTCCAAGGAACGGTTGACCTAGGAGGAGCGGCACATCATGGTCTTCTTCCATTTCCATAACGATGAAATCTACCAGAAAGATTAACGTGTCAACCTTCACAAGCACATTTTCAATGATCCCCTTTGGCCTAGCCACTGATCTATCTGCAAGCTGGAGAACTATGGATGTAGACTTCATATCCCCCAATCCAAGCTTTTGGAATATATAATATGGCATGAGGTTTATGCTAGATCCCAGATCAATAAGCGCCTTCTTGAAAATCTGATCGCCAATGGTGCAAGGTATGGTGAAACTGCCGGGATCCTTCATCTTCTGAGGAAGATCCTGGCTTAGAACTGCACTGCATCCCCTAGTCAAAGGTATGACCTTGAAGTCCTCTATGCTCTTTTTCTTCGAAATGAACTCTTTAATCCACTTTCTGTATGTAGGCATCTGCTCAAATTCATCGAGCAGTGGAATGTTGATATGAAGATTCTTGAATAACTCCAGAAACTTCTGATAGCTAGGATGAGAAGCTTGTTTGTTAACTCTTTGAGGGAAAGATGGCAGAGGGTATCTTCTCTCTTGTACTGGCTTGACAATTTCCTTGGTAGACTTGTCTTTCTCAACTACTATAGGATTCACCCGAAGTTCTTCTTCTTCCTCACTCACTGGTTTTCCAGATGGTTTCGATGTTGGGCTTGCAATGTTCTTCCCCAAATATAGCCCACTTCTGGTTGTGATTGCCTTATAGTGTTCTTGCTGTGTAGGAGGGGTTTCTGTGTTGCTTGGAAGTGTTCCCGGTTGCCTTGCGTTCAATTGAAGTGCAAGCTGACCTATCTGAATCTCCAGATTTCTGATCGTGGCTTCATGACTGAGAACTTGCTTCCTCAACTCATCTTCATTCCTCCGATCTTGTTGAGGTAGTGGCTGTTTTTGCCACTTTTGGTGGTAATTCTGAGGTTGTTATGGCTGAGGGCCTTGAGCACTGTTAGCAGCCATAGGGATGTTGGGTTGCTGAGGTACCTGTTGACCTGCATTATTTCTTCACGAAAAGTTTGGGTGGTTTCTCCAACCCGGGTTATACGTGGCAGAATACAGATCATTGTTCTTGTTATTATTATTACCCACATAATTCACAGATTCGGCTAGCAAAGAACAATTATCAGTAACATGAGGTCCAGTACAGATCTCGCAAACCTGAGCAGGTGTGGGAGTTAGTGCATATGAGCCTTGGATTAATTGTGTGAGAGTTGCCACCTGTGCCTTGAGCGCAGTGATCTCACTGTTGTCCTGTACGCTGGCCACTTTCTTTCTTTCCACCCTATCTCCCCACTCGTGATTGTTGGTGGCCATGGCTTCAATTATGCAGAACCCTTCAGTTTCTTCTTTTTCCATCAAATCACCTCCAGCTGCTGCGTCTAAGCTGGTTCGAACTTGTGATTCACATCCGTTGTAAAAAGTTTGGATGAGCATCCATTCTGGAATCTGGTGGTGTGGACAGTCACGTAGCAGCTTCTTGTAGCGACGCCATGCTTCATGTAGAGACTCGCCACCCTGTTGCTTGAACTGCGAAATTTTGTTACGTAGCTGAGTGGTCTTGCCTAGTGGGTAGTATTTCTCTAGGAATTTGTCTGCAAGCTCGTCCCATGTGGTAAAAGTGCCTACAGGGAATCCGTCAACCCATTCTCTAGCATCATCCTTTAAACTGTGCTTGAATAGTCGCAACTTGAGTGCATCTGCTGAGACTCCATTGTATTTGACTGTCGAGCTATGATCTTCAAAGGTTTGGATGTGCTTTGCAGGGTTTTCTGAAGGATTTCCCTCAAACTGATCTTCACGAACCTGATTAATAAGGCTAGATTTGATCTCAAAGTTATTAGCCTCCACAGCTGGGTATTCGATACTGGGTCGAAGGTCGGCCAGCCTAGGGTGCGACTGCCTTCTCCTATTATTGTTTGCAGGAGTATTAATTACCCGATTATGATCTACCATCTCTTCTTTGTGTTGGTCCCTTAGTCTCGAGCGAAGAGTTCGTTCAATTTCGGGGTCGTATTCAAGAAGGGATTGATTGTCAAAACGGGTGTGTGGCATACACCTCTTGCGCCGTCACTCACTGCAAAACTCAATGAAGAGGATCAGGCGTATTGAGGAACAACAAGGGTGCAAAAAGCTTAGTCTCAAAATCGTGAAAGCTGTATCCAATATTAAAGACAGATTGATTAAATCTGTCCCCAGCAACGGCACCAAAAACTTGATGCGATAAATATCGGGTCTAAATTACGTGCAAGAGAACACGATCGATCAAGTAATAGAATGATAAGTAAGATCGTCTCCACAGGGACAAATTAATCAATTCTCTAAGTACTGGATTATGAATTCGCAATTTTAATCTAAGCAACTCAATTCGAATGATTGTATTATGATTAATTACTACGAAGCGCCAAACAAACTAGGGTTGTCAATCCTGAATTTGCACAACGATCAACTAACTTAACAAACAGAAGAACGAGAACGTGATCTATGTTACGTACTAAGTTCGTCACTCTTAACACGCGAACACTCAACACGAATTAACCAAGCAATTAATGATCAAGTAGATGAATGAAAAGACAACACCTGACCACGAGTTATGAAAATAGCTCTTTGATTGATTAATCCGAGTCGCTGATCACAATTCTCCAAATTGAAAGCAAAAAGTAACTAGGGTTGATCTGTTGTGTGAAAACGTTCAAGAGTCCCCTTAACCTAAAGTTCAAGGCCTTATATAGGCTAACCTAAAAACAAAACCTAAAAGAGAAGTCCTAATTTGACTAAACAGGTCTTCTAAGTTTTTACGGGCAATCCAGCGGGTGGCTAGAAATCATCTGCTCACATCCAGCGGGTCGCTGGGTTTTCCAGCAGTTCGCTGGGTTTCATCAGTTCGCCTTCTGATGCTTCCAACTCTCCAACTCTTCAGACCTTTCCATCCGCCATCGCACCACGCCTCACTACTTTGTCAATCTTCATGGAATCACCTACAAAACTACCAAATATCGACAGATTTTCCGCTCCTCTACATAAACACAAAATGCATACAAACATACTCGATATACGATGAAATGAGAATAAAGCGTGGACAAAATATGCACAAAACATAGGTCGATATGTGTCCGTTCACACGCACATCAGAAGAAAACCCACTTCTACTTGGATTGTTTGACACCTCCGAGGAGGTTGTCCTTGCTTACAACAATACCGATGCTCCATTTGCAGTCCCAAGCTAAGACCAACTTCCTTGCCCTAGTCCCCCGTCTCACGATCTCCATCACTCTCTGCTGTTGAGACCTTCGATGACATTAGACCTAAAATTCTCTCCCTCCTCTTCCATAGACCCTCCCTCGTATTGTCGGTGCTCTTAGTTTGTCTTCTTCTAGTAACTTTTTTGTATTAGGGTTTTTTATCACCTTAATTATTTTTCTATTATAATCAAATAGTATACATTGTCCCCCTAAAAAAATAGTTTACATTAAAATAATAAATAATTATTATGGTATGTTTGAATAGTTTTGTCAACTCTGTTCAAATAATGTGCTCAGCTATGACCAAATCCTTAGAATACAGTTGACCAAATTATACACAAATGACCAATCTAATTGAATATAACATGACCAATCTAATTGAATATAACATGATTTATTATGTCTCTATTGACAAAACTATTTAATTATTATATTAAAAACTATTTGATGATAATAAAATAAATAGTTTTATTATTACAATGTAACCTATTTAATAATAATAGAACAAATAATTTAATCATTATAGTACAAAATATTTGATTATAATAGAACAAATTATTTAATCATAAAAGTAAAAACTATGTGAACAAATAGTTTACAAGATTGTATAAAATAGTTTACATAATTATATTAAATAGTTTTTCAATTCATATCAAATAATATGCCCCAATTATATACAATGACATATCTAGTTATTTAAAAATGATAATAATATTTTAGTATAATTTTTAAATAACTTTTATAATTAAAAAATTAAAACTATAGAAAAAGAAAATGGCGTGTATAAAAAAGTTATTAAAATAATACACATTCCCAAATACACTACCTTAAGACCTTATTTTTATCATTAAGTATAAACGCTAAACCTTGTTTCTTAAGGTCGCATTCTCTACGATACCACCTGATTCTCAAAAATAAAAGATACCACGTGTTGTTACACGTTGTCGCGTATTGAAAATGATAGTTACCATGCAAAACATGTTTTTCCAGTATTAACTGTTTGGCCGAATAATTATTTAATAAAGATATAGTTTTCAAAGAAAACAAAGTTTTCTCTGATAAATATAGATTAATGTAATTTTACACCTCATACTCTATATTTGTTTTATATATCTTTGTTAAACAAGTAATGAGTGATTGCAACTGTGGCGATTCTACTAGTTTATCCACACTAACATTTCACTATACAACTAGAAATACGAGTCGAGCACATAAAACGGGATAACAGTAGCTACAAAAAGCGAGGTACGCAGGCCCGTAAGAGAGAAGAAACGCTTTCAAAGTTGGCCGAATATTAGGGATGACGATGGGTAGGGTTGGGTAAGCTATTGGTAAGACCAAACCTATACCCTAGTTTGAAAAGTCATACTATACCCTCGATCCTTACGAATTTTTAATACTAGATCCATACCATTACCATCAAGGTCCGTATGGTCTAAAGGGTCTTATAAGATCTGACCCTTGAATTAAATACAAGATATTTTTTAATACAAAATTTTAATTATATATATATAATTTAAGTGAATCATAATAAATATATGAAGATTTATCATGAATATTTAGTATATCAATAAAAAAAAATTAAAAAGGTAATTTTATGTAGCATATTTCAGAATATTTAAAAAATATATTATAATTTATAAGTAAAAAATAATAATAATAAGTATAATTAGGATCTCATTAGGGTCTAGTTAGGGTCTAATTAGGGTAGAGTCTAAATTAGGGTAAATGAGTAAGGGTAGGTAAAAATTCATAGATTCATACCCTACCCTAGACCGTACCTTCAAATGTAGACCCATACAGATACCCTACCCTAGACCCAGTCAAAGTCAACAGACCTTCAACTCACAAGGTAAAGATAAGGTCTGACCCTTAGGATATGAACATTTCTACCATCCCTACCGAATATATCCTATAGTTATCTAAAAAAAATCCAATCAACTAGAAATAAATCTATTTCATATTCTGTGTCATATTTTTATCATTAAGGTCCCCACGTAAACTACCATAAGACCTTAAAAAAATCATCTCAAAAGTCAAAATTAATTGAAAACGCATGAATACCACTTTATTCTCAAAACTATAATATAACCGAAGGATTTCATTCACATGAATTTCATTCATATTACCACAAATCTGAATAAAAATAAATTTACTTAAAACAATATAATATATAATACTGTAGATAATCTACAATTTTTTCGTCTTCACAGATTTATACAAATTCATCACAAGATCGTAATAGAGATTTGTCATTCACTTGTCCTAACTTACGTGTTCGAAATTATGAGTGAATTCTACTGTTTAAAAGCTCGGAGGCTTAGAAAGAGACACGAACTTCTACGTTCGAGTATCACTTGTAAGGTGTGTGTATGTTTGATGTCTATCGCCATTACACCACTTCGTTACGAACCTTATGGCTTTTTATACTTAATAAAATAGTTACAGAACTCATGAACCTACTAATAACCTTTGGTATTATGGCAATTATAAACGTATTCTTACAAATTCTAACAATAATTCTTGTGGCTGTCATGTTCCCGCGTATACATCAGTGAGAGTATGATTCCTAGATAGCGCGGAGGGTTGCTGAATATTCTGAGGATATCAACAGGTCAGCTCCCGCTCACTTACCTAGGCATTCTTCTTTTTTATGGGCCCCCTCGTCGTGGCTACTTGCAGGGCATTGCAGATACCATCATCAACAAATTTGCCTAATGGATAGGGTCTTCACTATCTATAGCGGGCAGGGTCTGCTTGGTACAGGCGGTCATCCTGGACTTCTTGACTCACTCCATGATGATATACCAGTGGCCGATAGCACTTTTAGAGTAGATAGATGTGTGCATGAGGAACTTCGTGTGGACATGGGATATCCATCGAAGGGCCTCCTACACTGTGTATTAGGATCGCGTATGTGCTCCGCGAGAGGAGGGCAGACTCGATCTTTGATCTATTTGATAGGTAAATTTGGCTTTCATGAGCTGGCTCACCTGGTCTATCTTACACGGGCCAGCTTGATACTTTGATTGTATCAGGGACCGTTTGATCGACGTGGCACATATGACACCACAGAGATATGTGCATTCTTCCATTTTGAGAGGACTTCGGAGCTGCTTGCTAGACATTGTTCGATCTTCTCGGGTGTTGGTCGGAGGGAATTCCACGACCAACTTCTGGTTAGACAACTGGTTGGGGTATGTGATTGTAGAGCAGGTTGGTCTTTCAGAGCATCTTTACACATAGTGCACCTTCACGATAGTAGATTACTGGTGAGACGGATGCTAACAATTGCACAAAAGATTCTACGAGACATTTCTGGTAATCATACATGATATTTGCAAACACAGGCTTGGTCTGCCAGGTAGTGATAAGATAGTCTGGGTGAATGCTCGGGATGGCATTCTTACCTTCGAAGCTACTTACGACCATCTGCGCCCTTCTCACTTGCTAGTACATTGGGCTCCTAGATCTAAAATGTGGCGATTCTTCCACAGAGGTTAGTGTTTTTATGGTGGGCCATTCTCGGAGGTCTTTCCACCCCTAACATCATGCTTTGCCGAGGTTTTATGGGCCCGAGCATTTGCTATATATGCCATGTAGATGCGAAGTCACTCGATCATATGCTGATTCGATGTCCAATCACGACCACCTTTTGGAGGTACATTTTTGGTCTCTTTGGGGTTCAGTGGAGGCCATTCTTAAGCTACAACAAGCTCATGATAGAGGTAATGTGACAGTAGTTCAGCCCTCAGGTTGGTGTTCTATGGAGGGTGGTGGTTGTGACTACGGGCTGGCTATTATGGATGGAGCACAATGCATGGAATTTTTGTGATCAGCGCCAGAGTCTAGATGTGTTGCTTGTGCTTTTCTGTCGCATGGTGAGCAAGACTGCCATCTTCGACACTAGGCAATGCTTCTCCTCGCAACGGGAGCAGACTATACTTTGTGAACTCCATATTGTACTGAGGTTGGACAGGTCACCGCACACTATTGAGATGACTTGGCGATGCCCTCCTCTGGGCTGGCTCAAGTGTAATACAGATGACAACTATCTTAGAGTTCCGAGACTAGGCCGTTCGACAGATGTGTTATGCACATACCAGAGTTTTGTCTAGGGATGCTTTAGTTACTCTATCCCAAGTTGCTTTGCTTTTAAGGTAGAACTCTTGGCAGCCATCTTTGTAATAGAGTTTGCACATCGGCATGGCTGGCATAGAATATGGCTAGAGATAGACTCTATATACGTATTGTCAAGGTTTCAGATGCCACAGGCCGAGGTCCTATGGCACTGGCGATCTCGCTGGCTGTGCATGCTTTAGTTTAGAGCACAGCTCCAGATGCACATCACACATTATTTTCCGAGAGGGAATATGGGACATGTCGGGACAGCCCTTCTATAGGTTTGTCCCTTGATGATAGTTTTCTGCCTGTTCCCGTTGACTTGTTTGTTTGCTTGCTCTGACTACCAGGTTGTTGGTTAGCATGGATTCTGGCTGGCTTGCTTTTCCCCACCAGACTACCAGGCTTGTTGGCTAGTTGGTGAGGGGTTATATGCCTCACCTGACTGCCAGGACTGTTGGCTAGCAGGTGTGTTGTGGGCTCGAGATTGATTTGTATCTTTTTTCTTTTTTTGATGGGTTGTTTTAGTAAAAAAAAAACCTAATTGGTCAAAAAATTTTTGGTCAAGATATTTTTTTAAATGACAACAAAGTTATGTGTAACAAATGCAGAGTGTTGTAATTTTACTACTCGTATTTGATATTTTCAAAATCTTCTTTGTTAGACGAATAATTAATGATTGCAACAGATTACAATGTGGCGATTCTCTTTGGCGTATACAAGGAAAATTTTCACCGTTGGCCAAATATATGCTCTATTTATCCAAAAAAATCCAATCAATTATAAATTGATATATGCTACGATTTATTTTTTTATTGTCGGTGATGAGGACCTGGTTGGATCGTGTATCGGCAATCTCACTTAGGACCATTTTGATCTATTAAGCTATTCAATAATACCTTTTAGCTATCCTCTTATTTTAGCATCTCAATATTGGTATTTTTTTATGGATTTCCATTTCTAGTATTGCTCCCAAAAGGTTTCTTATGTCTAGATATGGATCAAATAATAAATATTTCTTTTTAGGTGGTCTACGAGCTGTTGCTCAATCAATTAGTTATGAAATACCATTAATTCTAAGTGTATTATCTATATCTCTAAGTGCACGTCGTTGAAACAGAAACTTAGCTTTATTCTGTTTTTTTTCTTAGTTCGATTTTTTTTCTTTATTTGTTTATTGATTTTTTTCTTATGTCTAGTTCATATATTTGTATTTAGTATATTTATATTTCAAAAGCTTTTTTATTTAGGAAGAAGGTGAAATGATAGGAAGAAAGTGAATTGAATAGATATTGTTAGTTTTTTCTTCATCATTTGCATTGATGAAGGCAATTAGATAGTTATATAAGTGAAATAAAAACCGCTTACAAAATGAGTTGCATGCATTCTCTTTTTCCTTTTTTTCCTCTTTTCTTTCATCTTAATTTTCCTTCTCATATCGTTTGATTAATCAAATTAGTGTCATCTTCACCAATAAAAATTAAGCTTGTTCTCCATTCTTTAACGACTATCATCTTCATAAGAAAAACATACACAAATTTATGGAAGAAGACACACCTGATCTGACTTGGCTCCTTTGACACTTTCAAGAAGGTTATCCTCGCCTACAACAGTGCTGTTGCTCCCTCCGTAGTCCCATGGCCAAGACTAATTTCTCTGCCCTAGCTCC
The DNA here is from genome assembly GCA_012979155.1 of Hypericum perforatum. NCBI lineage: Eukaryota > Viridiplantae > Streptophyta > Magnoliopsida > Malpighiales > Hypericaceae > Hypericum > Hypericum perforatum. The sequence continues at coordinate 143,154 of SOPF01025632.1, forward strand.
CCCACCACCTTTATCTCTCGCTGTTGCCAAGGCCCTCAATAACCCCAAACTTAAATTTCTCGTCCTCTTTTTCATCAGCCACTATGGGACCTCCCTCCCACTGTCAGTGCTCCTAGTTTCTCTTCTTTTAGTGACTTTTTTGCATTAGGGTTTTTTATTATTATAATAAAATAGTTTGCATTAGTATGATAAAATATTTTGTTCTGGTATATTTGAATAGTTTAGTTAGCTGTGTTCAAATAGTTTGGTTAGCTGTATTCAAATAGTTTGGTCATGTATATTCAAATAGTTTAATTAATTGTATTCAAATAGTTTGGTCATATATATTAAAATAGTTTGCACATATTTGTTCAAACAATATATGCATGCATGTTCAAATAGGTTGGCCATGTACATTGCTAAACTATTTGAACACATTGGACCAAGCTATTTAAATTTACATGCATAAACAATTTGAACATAAATGATAAAATTATTTAAATATACATGCACAAATCATTTAAAGATACATGCACAAACTATTTAAATATACATAGTCAAACTATTTAAATATAGTTAACTAAACTATTTAAACATAATTGTTCAAATTTTTTGAACACAATTGACCAAACTATTCAAATACACATACACAAACTATTAGATAATAATTTACCAAACTATTTCAACACAGTTGATCAAATTAATTAAACATTATATGACTGTTATTTTCTCATCTTTTTTCATTCTCAAACATAAAAGATACCACGTGTTGCTGTCGCGCATTGAAGATGATAGTTACCACACAAAACCTGTTTTTCCAGTATTAACTGATTGGCCAAATAATTTATTCAATCAAGACATAGTTTTCAAATGACAACAAAGTTATGTCTGATAAATATAAAATATTGTAATTTTACAACTCCATACTCTATTTTTTTAGATATCTATGTCAAACAAGTAATGGCGATTCCATTAGGTTATAAAAAAAAATCTACGACAACGACTTGGGTTAATTTCCCGAAGTAAACTACTTGTTATTTATTTCGAAAACAATGTCCACGCCATGAAATGCGTGTTTCTCCGGCATCGTTTGTTGTCACCAGTGCAGGGTCATATAACTCCATCAGGTTAAGGGCAGTCCGAAATAGCATCAAGCGGATTCCTTAAAAAAAAAAAATCACAAACCAAACTCGAAGAACACTTTCCCATGACTGTTGTAGTTGGTAGTCCTCGCTCTGTACCCTGTTAGTTTTCTATAGATGAAGGAGTGTTAATCACTCACCACTTCCAAAAAAAATGTGTGTTTCTTATTGCGTGTAGATCACAACGGAACGTCTCTTAATGTAAATTTTTCTGAGAAAAGTATACATTTAAGTAACATGTGATTTGGTAATTTAAAAAAAAAGATGTATATTATTTTTCAAATTCATTCAATGTAATTTGTTTTTTTACGAACATTTCAAGTCCCAGACACCCCGAATAGATATCCGGCCATATGTCTGTCTACATGGATGTAACGTCCATATCTATTTGTTTAAGTTATGATGACATGGCATATGACAAATGGCTAACTCAGTATCAAATTCAAAATAAAAAGATGAATCAACCCATTCGGACTCGAATAAAAGTTATGGTTCTTTAATCAAATTTGGGACTGAATAAAAAATATATCACATGATATATCATCATAACTTAAATAAATGTAACGTCCATGTCAAACATCATTTTGGAAAGCTTGGTATCCACGTGCACATACATGTGGCCGGACATCTATCTAGGTTGTCCGAGATTTGAAATGTCTCAGAAAGTAAATTATAGTGACTAAATTTGAAAAAAAGTTATATAATCTTTTTTTTGAAAATTACCAAACCACAATATTAAAATGAAATTTTTTCTTGAAAAATAAAAATTTATCAAATGATACGAGATATAGGTTTCTAAGAAATTAAGAAAATGACAATGTGTATATAGGTTTGTTAAGAAATTAAGAAAACGACAAAGGGAATAATGGGCAGGAGAGATTATGTAATTTGGCATATACCTATATCCACGAATAAAATTGATATCTTTTATTGAAGATATCTAAACCTTTAAGCCATTGTATATATAAAGTTCGAGCCTCACATCCGTGTCGACATGCGATAGGATGCTCACTTGCAATGGTCCCCTTTTATTTCATAAATAAAGAACGTTTATTAATATTGTATGAAATATATACAATCCACCCAAGGTTATTTTTTCCTCCCCAAATGTGACGACCCCGGTGCAATCAACGAGCTGCAGCCACAAGCCTGATACTTGCATCGTTTTTGGATTTTCAAACAAACAAGTTGAACCAACGTTGGGTTTGGTAGACATGATATCTACTATTTATGAATAAGAAAAGATTTTGCTTGGGAGAAAAAAAAAAAACTCAAAGCCGTCTCAATCTAATATTTAAACCAAAAGTTATATCTGTTTTACAGAGACAGGTTTGACCCAAATCCATTGATTAGTTTCTGCCCTAATAATATTTTTTCATAATATATTTACAATATAATCTAGCCCCGTTGTACAAAAATTTTTTTTGGTGAAATAAATTCATTTACTTTCAACAAAAAATACTTATAATGTGTAAGTGAAATCTAATTTATGGAACTTTAGTTTGCACTACCTACCATAACACTTCTCTCTAAATTAATAAAACTATATGGCTGTAAAGTAAAGAACATATGAAGAATTTTTAGAATAAATTACATATTTAGTCTGCAGATACGCAGATTCCAGATTGTGTATAAAATGGCGATCGGCTAACCACTTTCACCAAGAACAAGCAGCATATTGAAGCTTGTGGGCCTCTTGAATACTGTGCATCTTCAACCTTCCAAGAACCATGATGACACCCTGCATCATCAACGTCCCGGTGACGATTCCTCATCTTCAGCCTTCCAACCTAAGAAGAAAGGGCTTTCGAGTGCCTTCTGTAGGTCCTCTTGGCCTTGTCTGTGGATGGCCAGCAGTACTTGGATATTCCACCAACAGCGTAGCTCCTGCTACGGTGAGATTTATAAATTATTGTTGATTGTTTATTTAAGTTACGGGATCCATGGCTGAGCACCAATTGCAACTTATTTTAAAGGTACTCTCTCAGTAGTTTATATTTTTATCGTGTAATATCAAGTAACATTTGTGTGCTACACAGAGTGCTTCTGGACAAACTGAACACGTCATGCATAGGGAATCGGCAGTCTGGGGGATAGAGAGAGGAAATGCATCAGATGATGAGGAAGAGAGGAAGCTATTGGAGGTGTACTCTATATTGAAGTCCGAGTTACTCCATGATCCTGCTATCGAATTCACGAACGAATCTCGTCAATGGCTTCAACGGGTATATGTATTTATATATGTATATGTATCTTTTTCCATCGCTTTTTTCTCAGTTGGAATTAACGGCAAAGCTTTCTCCAAACGAAAAATAATTTTAAGACTAGCTACTGCATTCACATGGATGACAAGATCAAATCTTTCAAGGTCGGAAATTTTTTTGCACTTCATTTGTATACCAGCTATGAGAAGCTCATTTATCTTTGACCCCTTGTTACCGAAGGAAGCTTTTGTGGGTTGTTCTCAATCTGGAATGTGCTTAACTTGGTTGAATTTGGTTCTAATTCACCCCCTTTTTGTGTTGGCTAATGCTATTTGACCTGGACATATTTCCTAATCAACCGAACATGAACATATGTTGTTTGTCGCAGATGGTGGACTACAATGTGGCCACAGGTAATAAGAACAACAACTTTGATGGAGCTTCAGTTACTCTGTTGAGCATGAATAATATTATTATTATTGCCTCATCTTAAAATCTTTTTGTAAACTTTCAGCCAAACCTTTTTATGCATTGGCTGTCATAAGATCATACCGACTGTTCCAAAACGATAGAGAGTTATCCGAAGAGGAGAACTTTCTTGCCTACGTTCTTGGCTGGTGCAGCCAATGGGTATGGAAGACTCAATTGTCTGCTATCAGGAAAAATCTAAATATTCTTTCCTCCACTTACATTTTTAAGGTTGCAGTTGGAAACAAAGGTTTTTATGATTGATGACATCTTGGACAACTCGTACACTCGCCGCGGTCAACCTTGCTGGTTTAGATTGCCTGAGGTGAATGATTCACTTCACTCATTTGCTGCAAATCATGAAAAAGGAATTAGTTGGGTTATTCTTCCTTCGGATTGTAGGTTGGCATGATTGCAACAAATGATGCATCACTTCTTCAAACACATATCTTTAGATTTCTGAAGAAACACTTTAGCGACAAGCCTTATTATGTGCAGTTGCTTGATTTATTTAACGAGGTAGGTGGCCATGCTTTGCTTTCTTCCCCTAAATCACTCCAATAGCACAATGAACATCATATATAGAAACTTTGATTACATAGATTGACTACGAAGCATCGTATGGAGAAATGTTGGATGCCACTGTCTCGTTAGAGAAAGATCTGTCAAAGTACACCAAGGATGTGTAAGAAAAAATCTGATTTGTGTATTACTGCTACTTGTATTTCAATCTAATATATATAAATGGCAATCGCCGTCTTCCAGTCTGAATGCTACTTGGTGATTAATATTCTTCGATACAGGTCCCTTCGCATTTTGACGTACAAAAGTTATTCGTTTTTGCGGCTACCGGTGAGTCTTACCTCTTTTACATTTTATCATAATAAGATAATGTCACATCCAGAGACTGATGTCACAGTCTGTCGTGGAGTGGACAAATTGGTCTGGTTTTTCATATGTATCTGTCTCCAATAAATATTGTGATAAATTTTATTGACCGACCATTTTTTCCAAAACTACTAAGTATCTAGGGAGTATAACATTTGGATTATTCGTATTTAAAATACCTAAATTTCCAAAACTACTAATACGAACTCTCCAATATCCAATATCCTAAATTTTTTCAAATATAAATACGAACAATACAAACGATCCAAATTTTCAGGCCTTAAAACAATACATAAAAATATCATCTCAAGCTCATCCGTATAACAAATATAGATGACAATCCAACACGATCGATGAAAAACCCGAGTCATCTGGTGAGAAGCGACGAGTAAAAGTTGAAAAGGTGGAGACGACGAGGAGTGGCGAGTGCTGCTTAGAGTAGCATTTTGTATTGGCTGTTTTTTTTTTAAATTTAGGTTTTAGGTTAAGAAAGGTTAGAACTTATGAAATGAGATGTAACTTAGTAGGATTATGGATTTTTAATGGGCTACTAACAGTAAGTGTGGGCTAGGATTAATGAGTTTATTTGTTAATTTTTTTATCGGATATTCAAAGTATTAATTTTATTATTAATATCTATACCAAAACCCAAAATATTTATTTTGGATAATTTAAATTTATATTTAAATTTAAAATTATCCAAATCCAAATCCAATTTTTTTCGGTATCAAATACAGATAATGAATATGGAATTTTTTGTCACCCTTAATTCAACCATGGAAACAAGCTAACTCAAATTTGTGAGTAAAAAGCTAATAAAAAAAAATACAAATTTGATGGATATCGATATTATGAGTGATTAATATGAGAATCTAATTTAGAATATAAAAAATAATGGAAATTTATTTGAAAAAATTCTATAATTTAAAAAATATGTAATATTTATTATTAATTTCAAAATTCATGATAATCCAAATTTATTGGATAAATTAATCTTGAATAAAATTATATATTACATAGTTAAATTTTGTAAATGGCATATATTTATTTTTATCTTTGATATTTGCATAAGATTATTCTTTATTTGTGTAAATGCCGACCAATAATGAGATTTATTGTTCCATTTTTTATTATTCTGAGTTGGTATACATTTGTTATAAGTTACTTAAGTTGTTCTAAAACAGAGAAAAATAAGTTTAATACAGGAGAACTATCATTACTGTGGGAATCAGTTTTTAAGGATAGTTCACATCCACACCACTCAGATAATTTTTTTTTCATATTCCATGAAATTATCCAATAATTATCAGTTACCATAATGTAACATTTATTATTGTTATGTATATAGATCGCATGCGCATTGATTTTGGCGGGTGAGCGTCTATGCGACTCTTTTAAAGATAGGGACATACTCTTGGAGATAACAGCCTATTTCCAAATGGAGGTGATTTTTATTGACTTTCTTCCGACGTAACTAGAGGTTTTTCGTCCAAATTTTGTGAAGGCACAGTGTGTGCCATTTTTGTAACGTGCAGAACGATTATATGGATTGCTTTGGAGACCCAGCGGTGACCGGTAAAGTACGTGGAGTCCATGCTAATTCACCTTCACTCTATAGCGTTAGTTAAAAATTGTAGACCACTAAACCTGTTCGATTTCATAGATTGGTACTGACATTGAAGCTGGTAATTGCAACTGGTTGATTGTCAAAGCATTGGAACATGCCAACGAAGAACAGAAGAAAATTCTATTCGTAAGCCACTCGAAAATTGAATCGCACCTCGTCTCAAAAGCATTAAATGTTCACTTAACTTCTTTTTTTTCTAAGGAGAACTACGGGAAAGCTGATCCGACGTGTGTTGCTACAGTGAAAGAAGTTTATGCATATCTTAATCTTCAGGTTTGGGTTTATGCTAGCATTTGTCTAAATTATTTCCGTTGACTATTCTCTCTCGTACCAGCACTTTTCTTACCTTTAGAAGCTAAATCACCATAAATTGTCTAATGATTCAGCGAGTTAATTGTGCAGAATACGTTTAAGCAGTGCCAGAAACAGAAACTGGAAGATTTAAAGAAGTCTGTTGAGATGCATCCAAGCAAAGTTGTCCGAGTTTATGGGAAACTTTTGCTAGCAGTGGGGCGATAAACGGTTGATAAACCTACTTAGAGATCTTTTCCCTCCGTCCAGCTTCTTATTATGGACAATTTTCAGTATTTGAATTCAAAAAAAGCTAAGGACGAGTAAAGCGTTGGTGCAGAGGTTTTAGAATTTTCATGTTTGTTTTTTTATAAGTAAAAGATTTTATTACCCACCAAAGAAATTACACCAAAGGTGCACAAAGTGCATTACATTAAAAGTGTCGAAAGACACAAACGCCTAAAGATTACACCAAAGGTGCGCAAACGCACTACCTCTAAGCAACGCCTAAAACCCAATGCGACCAAACCCACACTGCCAAAGGATGGATCAAAACGAACCACGTGCCGCCTCCTTAAGCTGTTGGATGATCTCAGAGGGATCGCCCTCCCGAAAGCATCCGAGTTTTTACGCTAAATCACATGCCTCGACAGCCTGCTCCTCCAGCCGAGCGTCATTTACATCCGGGAGCTCAGGGCTTGACTTCCCTATAGCTCGAGCAGGAGAAGCTACCTTAATCTTATGCCCGGGTCTCCGCATCAGAGCAAATGCTTTGTGCGTGGATTTTCGAGACCTCAAGCTTGATCTCGTTGGCACCACACATCTTCCTTTGCCTCTGGACTCTGTCAAAGCTTAAGTTTCAGTCTCAAACAAAACAGGTAAAGCACCTTTTTCATGAGCAGACTGATCAGTACCAGCAACAACATTAGAATTTTCATGTTGTTTGTTGTGTTTTCTAGTCCTACCTGTTTTTCCCTTTCTTTCATCGTGTTTAATTATGGAGTTGCCTTTCTTTTAAAGTCGAATTCTATAAAATACAACTTGATTCTCAAAAATATTATATACTTCTAGTGGCTGTTGAGTGTCGGAAAATGATGGTTACAACATAAAATCCGTCTTTGGTCAAAATATAATGTACTTCTAGTGGTGACTCCCTGGTCAATAATTATTTTGGTCAATATATTATTTCTAAATAACAACAAAATCATCTCTAACAAATATAGAGTGTGAGATTTTACGGCTCGTACTTGTTAATTTCAGGGTCTCTTTGTTAAACGAGTAATGAACGAATGCAACAAATTACGATGTGGCGATTCTACAACGACTTTTGTTAATTTCTCGCAGTAAACAACATGACAAGGAAATCGGAAAATAATGTTCACGCCATGAAATGCGTATTTTCTTAATGCTCGCCCTAGTCCGCCCCCTTACTAAGGCCGTCGATAGCAGTAATAAGCCGCTTAATATGAGACCGAGAATTGGCCGCATAGACGTGAGCGAGGCTCCCAGGCCTCAGCGAGCGGTCTGGCATCCCACAATTATAGTACCGATAAAAAAGTGCAATTAAATTTTCCAATTGTATCTTTAAACTAACAAATTTCATAATATCGAAGAACGTGCACCTCCACCGATCATATGTATAGTCAGCGTATATTGACAAAAATGTAGGGGAAAGTCGACATCTATTTGGTTCTTTTCTAATTGTAAGCTTTATGAACGTTATTAGGACGGACTAATCTCTCTGTGATATAATATTTTTTTTTTATCACGATGTTCTGTTTATCAATACTGTAATATTATTTTTTAGTTGGAGCAATAATTTTATGTAGTTTTCGTTGCTTGGATAAAAATTGTATTTAAAAAGTAAAACCTGACCCTGAAATCTAGACTTTGCTTTTCAGAAAAAGAACCAATTAATATCCAACAAATTTAAACTAGAAAATCGAAAAAGCAAAACGACAATAACATCAAGAACCTACATATATCGGACAAATCCGAAATGATACTTACCATTAAAATTTTTGAAAAAAATACTTACTATAAGAGATATATTATTAAATTTTAATATTAATTTTAATTCATATTCAGAATCTTTTTTTTTATCAAATTGCTAATAATCCTATATCGACAAATGTGAGTTTGATGGACAATTTTACAAGTTTAGAAAATCCACCAAATTATTATTTTAATATGATCTAAATCCATTAAACTATTAAAGGCTGTGAAATTTTTGACACAGTAAATATCGTTGAAAAGATATCCTGAAAATCTCACATGAATTAGTGAAATTATGATATTCAAATTTGTAGTCTAAGAATCCATCAATTCATTGAAAGATTTTAAACAATTTGAAAAGATTATTACTGTATAAAGATATAACTTTTTTAAGCATAATATATTTATCTATGTTGGACTGATTGTTGTCAACAACATCCCCAAATTTCTTTACAAGGAATGAAGTTACTAGGTCGATTCCCACGGGTTCAGATCTGGTGTAGGACCCGTGTGTCCAGTACGATACTGTACACGCAGATTCGATGGTCTGTCGTTGTGATTCGATGATTGATATGTAGTGATTCGATGGTTTGTATGCAGTGATTCGAAGGTTTGGCATGTCCGATTCAATGGTTTGTATATTATGATTCGATGATTTATATATTGTGATTCGATGGGTTGTATGCAGTGATTCGATGGTTTGTATGCAGTAGTTCGATGATTTGTATGCAGTGATTCGATGATTTGTATGCAGTGGTTCGATAGTTTGTATGCAGTGATTCGATGGTTAACTCTTAATTTAAAAAAGTTGTTACATAAACCATTGGATTGCACAACATCAAACCATCGAACACAAACACAGTAAACTATCGAAAAACAAAATAACAAACTATCGAAACCAAGAACAACTTCTTCTTGAAACATCCGTTCTTCTACCGGCTTCGCTTCCTCTCTGTGAAACTGCCTTACCATTGCCGGAGACCGCCCAAGTTCTGGCGCCTCAACATCCGATCCCTTCTTAACTACCATCGTCCAACAAACCTCCCTTAGTTCGAATCAAAAACTCTAACTAGTTGAACACATGTTAAATCTCTCCGGAAAATGTCCCATTCATTTAAGATATGACCAAAAAACACCAAATCTGGATTTTCTATTTTTACTTCTTTTTTATTTATTTTAAGCGAGAGAAAAAAAAGAAAGAGGGCGAGGGATGAGAAATAAAGCATTAATGGATGAGAGAGTAGTGGTGACGGCTCTAAAAAAAAGGAAAAAAAAGAGAGGGAGAGGATAGAATAAAAAGAGGGTTTCTTTTTTGGGCGTGAGACCGAACATCGTACAGTACTCTTTTCAACATCCTGCACGAGATCCAAACCCGATTCCCACACCGATAATTTACGCTGCTCGATTTTGACTAAGATGAATATACTTATATCCTCTTCGACTAGGGATATACTCTTCGACTAGGAATTCGATGACTAAGATAAATATACTAATATCCTCTTCGACTAGGGATATAAACAATTTCCACGCCATGAAATGCGTTTTTCTTATTGCTCGTCAAGAAACAACGTAACGTCTCTCAATATATTTATTTTGCTGCGCAAATATTAGAACTTAAATATCAGTTTTAAGCGCTTTGTGGTGGTTTTATTGAATTCTCGTCGTTCTGCAAAAAAAGGTTGTCTCCTTTTACGCACGTAGAGGATCAGAAGCTTGAGCTGATGGACGTCAGTCTCATTTGCTTACCTGAATTTTTTGATTTAGTTTTGATTTTTATTTTAGAATTCTAATTTGATCTAGATATACTTTTGTCTAATATAAAAAAATATTATTTATGATTGTGTATTACTTTGTGACTCGTATCGATTAATAAAAATCTTATTTTTCACCGTGTACGTAAACATTAGGCCAAATAACATTATATCTTGTGTTGATATTCTTTGCGCAATCTTGTTTCCGTATTGTTGAATTTTCTAAAAACATTAAATTCTCATCATCCTCCTCAAACATTTTTTTCTCGTACTCTTTACATATTTTGCGTATTCAACAACTAATGAATATGGATGATCTCGGTATATAATCATATTTTTTCGAACTATACAGAATAATGTTTTTAAAAAAAAATCTAAAAACCATGGGATTGAAATAAAAAAATTCCACATGGGCTGATATCACATAAAAAAAATCAATCTCGCAAAAATAAGAAATACAAAACTATACATGTTGAAGGTTTTTTTTTGCAAAAATCCATTACGAGTTCAAATTAAGAAAAACTCATACGGATCAATATCGCATAACAAAATACCAATATTGCAAATATACAAAAAATTCAAAAAATGAAAATACACATGCCATTATCGCATGAAAGAAATGCGGGTTGCACTTAAAAATAATGTCAATAAAGTCCGTTTAAAAATATAAATAGGGATGGTAAAAAGATTCATACCATGTGGGTGAGACCCTTACCCTACCCTGTGGATCTTAGGATCTATGGGTCATAGATAGTGTATGAATTTGTATCTATTAATTTTAATAGGGTTTGCATTTGGAGAGTATAAATTCAGACCCAAACCTTTTTCGTAGGCCTATTAGTTAGACCATATCTATAGATTTATTAGTTAGACCTTACTTAGACCATAATTAATTTATTATTAAAATAATTATAATACATATGTAAACTCACCCAATTAGTTATTGAATCAACTCCAATACATTCATATGTGTGAAAGGACCACCGTCATAATAATTATTAAGCCGACAATAATTAACTTTTCTTGAATGTGCACTAGGTTGTATTCATTATATGCTTTCTTCTCTATAATTATTTTTAACGATATGTCTCCCGCAGTTGACATATGTTGACCATCGTCTCAACCATATTCACTACATTTCTTCATTTCCAATAGTTATTTGAAAAAAAAAACATTTTATCCGAAGGATATCTAAATATCAATCTATTAAATTTTTTTATTTTGATCTCGTATAATCATTTCAATAACTTTTTTTCATAAAGTATCGTAGGTGAACATATCTTTATAAAATTTCAACCTTGTTTCAGCTTCTCTTTGATAGCCAAAATTGTTTTGACTATTTTTTTCAATTATTCTATCATATTTTAACTTTATTTTTATAATATGCTGAGATATTATTATAACAAAAAAAAATACGATTGTTTCATAAAAAACATAGAGAAAAACAAATTTAAAAATTGACACAATGTTAATATTAACAAGTAGCATTATAACCAGTGATTTGACTAGGGCAATTTGATTAGTAATTTGACTATGATAGTTTGACTAGTAGTTCAACAATGATGGTTCGACCACAATGGTTACCATGATAGTTTAACCATGATCATTCGACAATGATAGTTCGACAATAAGTGTTTGACCTTGGTAGTTCGACAATGGGTGTTCGACCATGGTAGTTTGATCATGGCAATTCGACGAGCTATTCAACCCTCGCAATTTGACTAAATATTTTACAAATCACTATCTATTCTAGGTCATTTTTGTGTTTGATATAATAATATAATTTTTTTAACAATGACATTATCAATTCTCAAATTTGCAAGTAATACAAAAAAATTTTGTTCATAATTTATCAATAACATATGTATATATATATATATATATGTTTTTACTAAATAAAACTGTAAAAATATACATAAATTTATGTTTGATATATATATACATAAATTAATTATTTATAATTAAATATACAATCCAACAATATAAATTTAGATTATAACAATTTACCTCAGTAATCTTGATACTGCTTTGATTCTGTTTAATTAAACTATAAAATTTAAGTTAGAAAGAGAGGAGGAAGATAAGCTACGTATACAATTCTTCTCGCTTTGTATTTTTAGGAATTTGTTATGCCAAAAAATAAAAAAAAATATTTCTTGACTTGGTAGATAGAAAACCTAAATTCTACAAAGAAATTATTCTTCCAGATTTCTTAATAATTCGTGCCCTAAATAATCAAATCACGGAAAAAATATTCGTGATTTAATTTAAGTCATGAAAAATAAATCCATGCGTGATCAAGTCACAGATTTTTCTTTGTGATTTAGTTCCGAAAATATTTCCCAAGACATAGTTTTTCGTGATTTAATGCAAGTCATGAAATTTTTTTTGGGTGTCTCATGTGGACAATAATTTTAGTAATTTAATTTTTATACTATTTTTGTAATTAACCATGAATAATAACACCTTTTGAAAAAATTCCTTTGACTTCATTTTTTTAAAGTTATATATATTAACTTCACCAAAATTAACTGTACACAGACATTAGGACTTCATTTGAGTTACCTCGATGGTTTCACCTTCCGCATTCCCACCAAGGACCAAACCCGCCCTAAAACTCCCGTTCATTTTTGTTTCTGAAGCGTATAAGTTTATTCCATTACTATAAACGGTCGACTGAATAATAAATCACACCGTACAACAATCAACTATGTATCTAGATTGGTCTGATACTTTTTTTTCTATCACAATTTTTTCTCACTGGGATTGATCGCGGTAAAGTTTTATTGAGGTTGATCGCAACCTCACATATAATTTTTAATTTATAAAATTTTAGTTACGAAAAAGGGACAAGCAATTGCACGAATCTAGCAATCGAAACGGGATAATAGTAGCAAAAGAGAAAAAAAAAGGTATGCGTAATAGAAAAGAGAGACACAATAAAAGCCACAAATAATTAAAACAATCACCACAATGCCTTGGATGAAGAGAGCTAGCCAGAGATAGCCGGGCTAAGCAATTCTTTTGGTGAACTGGGGGGGCAGAGCCCAAATATACTAAGAGAATGGCAATAATAAAATGGTGCAAGGCCTCGCTCGGCCTATAAAACATTAGAAAATTAGAGAGAATAATTATGTAGAAGAAAAGTTGTGGTGCATGTTTATTGAATTCTGGTCACCCTCCCAAGAAACGAGGTCCATATAGCTTGCACAATTTTGTTTGGATGCGTCTCAACGGACTTCTTTAGCTCCTCAAACTTATTTTTCTCATACTCTTTAAACATATTCTGCAATGTCAACAACTTGATCAATCACTAGAAATTTTCAGCCATCACTTCCTCACATGAGAGAATGCCATAAACCCAAACCTGGACATCAAGAGATGCGTAAATTTCTTTCACTATAGCAACGCACGCTGGATCATCTTTCCCGTAGTTCTCCTGATATCGCACAGAACTTTGGTGAACAACTATATGGTTATGATACAAGAATAATCCAAATTAGCGAAGGAGCTACTGGCTTACATATAGAATTTTCATTTGCTCCTCATCAGCATGTTCTAGTGCTTTGATGATCAATGCGGAACACTTGCCCTCTTCGATATCAGTTCCGGTCTATAAAATCTTTCAGGGTTAATGGTCTAGTATTTTTAATCAAATAGAGAAGGTCGATGGACATACCTTGCCAGTTATGTTTGGGTCTCCATAGCAATCTAGGTAGTCGTTCTGCAAAATTTATATGCAGATTACAACAAGGGCTAAATAAAAGATTAGATAAAGCAAAAACACAGTAGCCCAGTTGGCACGAGACGGCGTATATGAATGGGCATAAGTTCATGGTTAAATTCTTGTGAAATATATGTTTCTGTAAAAAATTACTCCTAACAAAACAGATATAAAGGAAACATCAGCACGAAAGAGGGAAAGGATGCCAATTATTTACCACCGATTGAAAATATATACTTATGTCAATAAGTATGTTCTTCACATCAAGATGATCATCCAGACGCTCGCCTGCCAAAATCAATCCACATGCAGCCTATACATAGCAACAATGAAAGTTACATTATTCTTAAAGTAAGTAATTGATACCATCTTAGAGTGGAGCTTCACATAGAGCACAACTTTGTTCAATGATAAAAGGAGCCAACAAATTTGTACAAAAACAACTCCGCAAAGCATATGCACACGAAGGGTGTCTAACAATTGTTTGTAAGCCGAAATATGATTTTCAAGATATAATTTTATTTCTTCAAACAATTATTTGCAATTTTATCTTCCTACTAGTTGCAAGTCGTATTTTTTTTTTCTGAAGTAATAATGTACATCTGCTTACATGAAATAAACTGATTGTAAAAAAGCATGGACAAGGTAGCACTCACCGGCAGGTACATCCACAAAGAGGCAGCCTTGTATTTGCAAATAATACGATATCTGTATTGAAGCAGTAATGATCTCTAAATAGTTTGGTTTGCATATTGAATTAAGAAACAAGTCGCAATACATTCATCTTATTTCACTTACAATTCCATGTTGTACTTTGTCAGATCTTTCTCACGAGGTATAATGACATCCAACATTTGTCCATACGATGTTTGGAATGCCACCTGTGTAACCACATTTTATCCTTTCGATATGGTTATGCGGTGGAAATGTTTTTTCTGTGAAGGTAGAAATTTATTGCATCTCGCTGTGTTTACCATCGTTTGGTTACTAACTGAAATAAATACATATATACTTTTAAAAGGAAAACTATGGGTCGATGACAACGATTCTTGTTTAATTTTTTAAGAATTGGTAGATCTTGTGAGAGGAATAAATCCCAAAATACTCTAGAGCCCCAGAGTTAAAGAAAGCCAAGGGCATGTCCGATTGCACAAGAGATGAAAACATAACTACCTCGTTAAATAGATCGAGCAGGTCAGCATAATATGGTTCCTCGCGAAAGTGCTTCTTCAGAATTATAAAGATATGAGTCTGGAGAAGCATTGCGTCATTTGTGGCAATCATGCCCACCTGAATGTAAACAAGAACATATAGAACCGAATCAACATGTTTTATCAGTATTTAGAATCCTCATAGCTAATTTCAGAATTTGGAAAATTTTAATGTTTTTATTCCAAATGAAATAAAGTTTGTATTCCAAAAAAATATGTTATTTTTTGATTTCATAGTTAAGAAAAAGAGACGAACTAGAATATTGAAGGACAAATGTTAATTTAGATAAGTTAGTAACTGAAATTGAGATAATTTTAAAAATACATATGCTTGTGATATGTTTATCAACGAGTCTTTGGCATAATGGGGAACTATTTGTAATCGTTCCTTCCCCATCAACACCTTTCTTTATTTGTATTGATGGAGAACAAATTCATTTAATGTATTCCTCAACATTTATTAAAACAAAAAAGATATATGCAGATTCTTTTTTATTTCGTTACGAAAAATAAATGCAATTTAAAATGTAATAATGAAAAAAACTTCTAAAATAATTCACCCAGGGCAATCTACACCAACAAGGTTGACCACGGCGAGTGTAAGAATTATCTATGATGTCATCGATGATAAGCGCATCTGCCTGGAGCTGCAATGTTAAAAAGTTAGATCGAAATGGTCAAACGAGTAGACATAACATACCAAATTTATGTTAAAAATCCGAGACGTAAAAGACTTTGAAAATTAAATCAATGGACCGAGTTGTTCCATACCCATTGAATGCACCAACCAAGAACGCAGGCCAGGAAGTTGTCCTTATCAGATATCTCCTTTCCATCCTGCAATATTTTGCGGCAACTGATGGCGTCCAATGCACGACCTAGCTTCCCTGTCAACAGCTAAAACAAATAAGGCAAATTCTTGCATGTTACTATCAAATTGGAAAACAATTCTCTTTTAGAGTGTAGCCGAAAGTTTGATGTTCCCACCTGTCGGCACATTGTAGTCCAGCATCTGCCGGGAAAATATCATAAAGGGATGTTCGGTTAATCGAGAACAACTTTTATATATAAATACACACACACACACACACACGGTGTGTGAATTATACTGGTAATACAATTTTACTTATTAAAAAAAATACCCGGTGAAGCCATTGACGAGATTCTTCAGTGAATTCACAAGTTGGGTCGTGGAGTAACTCGGACTTCAATAAGGAATAAACCTCCAAGAGCCTCCTCTCTTCATCATCTGATCCGTTTCCTTTCTCTCTCCCTGACTGCTGATTGAAAAATATATAGACTAACGATAGTTGCACTAAGCAGAAAATAATTTTGATTCATTAAAGTAGGTCTAAAGTTGGAGAACAACTAATAAAAAAATCAAATCACCTTTAAATATGGTCCCTCAACGTTTAACTATGATGTACTTGATTTAAAAAAAAACACTAACACAAATATCCATAATAGTTAAGAAGTCTCACCGTAGGAGCAACGCACTTGGTAGAATATCCAAGTACTGATGGCCATGCAGATACAATACCAAGAGAACCTGGAGGCGGCCGAAATCCCTTTCTTAGGTTGGAAGGTTGAAGACCAGGAATCCTCACTGGAACGTTGAAGCATCTTATCATCATGTTTCTTCTTTACAAGCTTCAACCTGCCGCTTGTTCTTGGTGACAATAGCTAGTCGTTCGCCAGATTTATATATCCTCTTGAATTTGAATCTTCATGGTCCTCAAACTTAATAATTAATATACCTCACAATAAATTCTTTCATAAATTAATAGCATTGAGACCATAAAATTTTATTAAATTAAAAAATGAATAAATATTATTTGTTACCTCGACTTATATATATACTTACAATATCAATAAATTTATTGATATTGTAGGTAATATATATACACGAAGCAGTTAAGGTGGTTCTACCGCCTACCATCTCCGGCATTGTAAGTAAATATATCTTATTAATATTGTAATTAATATATACAATCAAGCCAAGGTATATGAACTTCCATGATTTCTAAAAGATGGTTTCGTGTAGACATCAAGGTGTTCTTCGGACTGCTTGCTTTGGTTGTTTTTGTATCAACCAGCATTGGTTTAGGACGTCCTCCTGTTGTTATATCTTTTTAGTATTAGAACTAGATATATTTTATCTTATTATATCTACTTTTGATATGTGCTATCGAGTTTCCTAGTTACATATACTTAATGCACATTCGTATATCAGAGTTTTTTTAGAAGTAATAAACATTTTACTTATAAAAAAAATATCAACGTTAGGCTATACAACAAGAAATACGAGTCGTGCACATAAAACGGGATAACAGTAGCTACCAAAAGTCAGGTACGCAGGCCCGTAAGAGAGAAGAAAAGCTTTCAAAGTTGGCCGAACATCCTCTAGTTATCCAAAAAATCCAATCAACTAGAAATTGATCTATTTCATTTTCTGTCTCATATTTTTATTATTAAGGTCCCCACATACACTGCTGTAAGACCTTAAAAATATCATCTCAAAGCTAATTGAAAACGCGCGAATCTTGCTTTTTAAGGTCGCATCCTACTAAATAGCACTTAATTCTCATAACTATTAACATAACCGAAAGATTTCATCCACATGAATTTCATTCATATTAACACAAATCTGAATTAAAGTAAATTCACTTAAAACAATAATACTTGTTGTAGTGTAGATAACCCACAAGCTTATTCATCTTCACACGTTTGCACAAGTTTGTCAAAGGATCGTAACATAGACTTGTCACTGACTCGTCCTAACTCACGTGTTCGGATCTAGAATTGAAGTTCACTGTCTAAAAGCTCAAGCCTTAGAGAGACACACAAACGTCTACTTTCATATGTCACTTATGCGGTGTGTGTGGTATGTTTAGTGTCTCCCGCAATCACACAAGTTAGTACATTACTCACATCTCTATTGCGTTCTTGCATGCATCTATCACATTGTCAATTCCATGAATTCCATCGTATATATAGAACCCAAGAAGAGATTATACAAACAGCCATAAACTAATGCCATAAACCTTTGTATTTATTATGAACCTTATGACTTCCTACACTTAATAGTATAGTTACGAAAATCATTAGCCTAATAATAGATTATGTTATTATGGTAATTATGGATATAATCTTACAAATTCCAACAATAATTCTTGTGGTTATCGTGTATTAGATAGGGATGGCAGAAATGCACATATCCTGCAGGTGAGACCCTACCTTTACTCATTGGTCAAGGGTCTCTTGACTTTAACTGGCTCTGGGATAAAGTATAGATATGGGTCTACATTTAAAGGTATGGTCTAGGGTAGGGTATGAATCCTATGAACTTTTACTCTACCCTTGCTCTTTTATTCTAATTTAGACCTTACCTTGACTAGACCCTAACTAAATCATGATTAAACTTTAATTAGATATTTATAATTATTTTTTATTTATAAAATATAATATATTTTTTAAATATTCTGAAATATATTTTATGAAATTGATTTTTATAAAATTTTTATTGTTATATTAGATATTTCATAATAAAATTTATTATATTAATTATGCTTTAGTTAAATTTTATATATAAACTTTAATTTTGTGTTAAAAAATATACTACATTTAATTCAGGAATTAGTTCCTATAAGAACCTATAGACTTTACGGACCGTGAGATAAAGGTATGGATCTAGTAATAAAATTTTTTAAGGGTCTAGAATAGAGTATGAATCCGATTTTTTAAACTAGGATATGAGTAGGGTTATACCAATATCCTACTCTACTCTACCCATCACCATCTCTAATATTAGACAATGATGGTTATCACACAAAACCTGTTTTTCAGGTCGTAACTAATTGGCCAAAAATTATTTGGTCAAGATATTGTTTTTAAATGACAACAAAGTTATCTATAACAAATGTAGAGTGGTGTAATTTTACTACTCGATTTGATATTTTCAAAGTCATCTTTGTTAGACGAATAATGAATGATTGCAACAGATTACAATGTCGCGATTCTCTTGGCGTATACAAGGAAAATTTTCAACGGCGGCGAAATACATGCCCTATTTATACAAAAATTCCAATAAATTATAAATGGATATATGTTAGGATTTATTTTTAATCACTGGTGATGAAAATCGGATTGGGTCCTATATAGATAATCTCGCTCCGGACCATTCTAAAGTAATAATCAGTGGTATGCATCCTCATTTTTCTCTTCTTCCTTCTCTTCTCTTTCAACTTAATTTTCCTCTTCTCTTTCATCTTAATTTTCTTCATCATATCATTTTATTAATCAAATCAATTTCATCTTCATCAACCAAAATTAATTTTGTTCTCCATTCTTCAACAATTGTCATCTTTACCACAAAAATGTGTACCAACATATGGAAGAAGATCCATTTGTAGTTGGCTCTTTTGAGACCTCTGAGGAGGTCGTCCTTGCTTACAACGGTGCCACTGCTCTCTCTGCAGTCCTAAGGCTAAGACCAACTTTCCCATCTCCCCATCCTAGCCCCTCCTGCCCTACTGCCTCCATCTCTCATTGTTGTCGAGGCCTTCAATGACCTTTGACCTAAACTTCTCCTCCTCCTCTTTCTCCGCTTCCATAGATCCTCCCTCGCATTTTTTATGCTCCCAATTTCTTTTTTTCTAGTGATTTTTTTGTATTAATTTTTTTATTACCATAGACATTTTTCTATTATAATCAAATAGTTTGCATTGTAATGATAAAATAGTTTATTATGGTATATTTAAATAGTTTGGTCAATTGTGTTCAATGATTTGCTCAGCTCTGTTGAAATAATTTTGTTAACTATGTGATATTGTTTGAACTTGTACATTTAAATGATTTAGTTAATTGTATTCAAATAGTTTGGTCGTATATATTGAAATAATTTGTACATGTTTGTTCAAATAATTTATGTATGTATGTTCAAATGATTTGGCCATGTACATATACAAACTATTTAAAGATACATGACCGAACTATTTAAACATAGTTGACCAAACCATTTGAACATACATGCACAAATTATTTGAACATACATGCACAAATTATTTGAACATACATGGCCAAATCATTCGAACATACAAATACACATACCATTTGAATATACATGTATAAACTATTTCAACATACATGGCCAAACCATTTGAACACAATTAAATAAACTATTTAAATGTAATTGACCAAATTAATTGAATATAGTCGATCCATTTGAACATACATGCGCAAATTATTTAAACACAATTGACCAAATTAATTGAACATGATATGCTAACTTGAACATACAAGATCAAATCATTAGAAAATAGTTGACCAAATTATACATAAATTACTAAACCAATTGAACATAACATAATTTATTTTGTCCCTGTTGACCAAACCATTTGATCATTACACCACAAACCATTTGATCATAGTAGAACAAATAATTTTATCATTACAATATAAACTATTTGATAATAATAGAACAAATAATTTAAACATTATGGTGCAAACTATTTTATTATAATAGAACAAATCATTTAATCATAAAAATAAAAATTGTGAACAAATAATTTACAAGATTGTATAAAATAGTTTACATAATTATATTAAATAGTTTTCTTATTTGTATCAAATAATATGTCCAATTATATACAATGACATATCTAGTAATTTAAAAATTATAATAAAATATTAGATAATTAGTTAAATAATGTTTTTATTAAAAACTAATACTAAGAAAAAATTGTATGTATAAAAAAATATTAAAAATAAAACACTTTCCCAAAACTAGGTGACCCGATCACCCCCACTTCTCTTTTTTTCTTCTCATTTTTTCCCTCCACTTCTCTTTTTTTTTTTAATTTTTAACTCCCCTTTTAATACACTGTACAAGGGAGTACATGATACAATCATACATCACTATTATTTTCTCATCTTTTTTATTACTGAAGGCCCCCCACAATACATTACCGTAGGACCTTAAAAAATAATCTTACAGCTAATTGAAACGCTAAATCTTTTTTCTATAAGATATCACTTGACTCTCAAAAATAAAAGATACCATGTGTTGTTGTCGCGTATTGGAGAATGATAGTTACCACGCAAAACCTGTTTTTCCATTATTAACTGTTTGGCCAACTAATTATTTAAGGGCAAATTATCTTCAGGTCCCTGGTCTTTATCGAAATCTCCTATTGGGTCCTTCTTGTTACATAAATAATTAATCCATCCCTATTTTATTCAAAAATGTTTGTCTCGGGTCCCTACCAACCAAATCGGACTTTTTTTAATTGTTTGTCATGTGAAATGACTATTTTACTCTTCACAAAATGACAAAAATATGATGAAATTTGTCGTTTTGTGAAGGGTAAAATAGTCATTTCACATGACAAAAAATTAAAAAATTTCAATTTGGTCGGTGGGGACTCGAGACAAATATTTTTGAATAAAACAGGGACTTAATACTCATTTATGACAAAGGAGAGACCTAATAGGAGAATAATGTAAAAAACGGGGAACTGAGGGTAATTTTTCCATTATATAATCAAGATATAGTTTTCAATGAGAACAAAGTTTTCTCTAATAAATATAGAGTAATGTAATTTTACACCTCATACTCTATATATTTTTAAATATCTTTGTTAAACAAGTAATGAGTGATTGCAACTGTGGCGATTCTACTAGTTTATCAAAAAAAAATCTACGCCAATGACTTGCGTTAATTTCCCGAAGTAAACTACTTGTTATTTATTTCGAAAACAATGTCCACGCCATGAAATGCGTGTTTCTCCCCCATCCTTTGTCACCAGTGCAGGGCCATATATCTCCATCAGGTTAAGGGCAGTCCGAAATAGCATCAACCGGATTCCTTAAAAAAGAATCACATCCCAAACTCGAAGAACACTTTCCCGTGACTCTCTTGCAGTTCGTAGTCCTTGCTCTGTACCCTGTTAGTTTTCTTTGTATGAAGGAGGAGTATTAATCACTCACCACTTCCACCAAAAAAAAAAAGTGTGTTTATTATTGCGTGTAAATTGCAACGGAACGTCTCTTAATATAAATTTTGTTGAGAAAAATACACTTAAGCATCATGTGCTTTGGAGATTTCTAAATAAATATTATGTAGTTTTTTTTCAAATTCTGTCTACATGGATGCTACGTCCACATCCATTTGTGTGAGTCATGATGATGTGACATATGGCAAACGTCCAATTTAGTTCCAAATTTGAAATAAAATGTTGAATTAACTCAATTAGGAAAAATTGTGATTTTGCAGCCAAATTTGAGACTCAATTATACATTTATCATATGCTTCATCATCATGGCTTAAATAAATGTAATGTCAACTTCAAACATCATTTTGACAAGCGTAGTATCCACGTAGACAAACATGTGACTAGACATCTGTTGGAAATGAAAATAATATTTTCCCTCCCACGGTGGTGTTATAGTAATTTCACCTTTTGAGAGTGACCACTTTTAGTACTTCTTGAAGCACTTGTTATTGTGGAAGGTACCAAAGGGAAAATATTGCCTTCACAAGGTGACTTAAAGTAAGGTGCAAGTGACTTCATGAAGCACTTTACCTTCCAAGGTGACTAAAGTAGAGTTTTGCCTTCGAAAGGGAGAAAGTGACATGTGCATGTGACATAAGGAAGAGAAAAAGAGACATATGCATGTGAATCGAAGAAAGGAGAAAGTAACATGTGCATGTGACTTAGGAAAGGGAGAAAGTGACTTCATGAAGTACTTTAACTCCCATAAGTGACTTCATGAAGTACTTTGTCTCCCTTAAGTGACCAAAATGAATATTTTACCTCCTTGTAAGAGAGTTTATGCGCATGGTTCTTAGAGAAGGGGGAAGTGACTTCCATAAGTACTTTGTCTCCCTTAAGTGACCAAAAAGAATATTTTACCTCTTGCAAGGGAGATTTTAATGCGTGTGGCTTCAAGGAAGCGGTGAGTGACTTCTTTAAGCACTTTGGCATCCAAGAGAGACCAAAAGAGAATTTTTATCTCCTTACAAGGGGGTCTTCCGCGCAGCTTGTAGAAGGGGAAGGGTGACTTTCCAAAGTGCTTTATCTTTCAAGGGTGACTAAAAGAAATATTTTGTCTTCCATAAGGGGTTGGTTGCTTATTAAAGCATGACCTTTGAAAAGGGAAAGGTTCACTAAGTCCTTTCTTACCTTTCGAAAGGGGTGAGTTCACTTAGGCATTTCTTGCCTATCAAAAGAAGGAGTGTGGAGATCCTTTCCCTCGCCTTAGGAAGGAGCTTTGGACTTATTTCACCTTGAAAACATGGGAAGAGGCTACCTTACCTAAGGGAGGTGTCAAGAAGGTACCTTACCTAAGGGAGTTGTCAGGAGCCTACCTTACTTATAAGAGGTGCAAAGAGGCTACCTCACCTAAGGGAAGTCTCAAAGGCTTGCCTCGCCTAAGGAAGGTGTTAAGGGCTTACCTCGCCTAAGGGAGTGAAAATAGCTTACCTCGCCTAGGGGAGGTGTTAAGAGCTTACCCTACCTATGGGAGGTATTAAAGACTTACCTCACCAGGAGAGGTGTTAAGAGCTTTCCTCGCCCAAGGGAGGTGTTTAAGATTATATCACCTTAGAAGAGTGTGGAGAGCCTGAAGGAGGCATAAGAGGCTTACTTTACCTAGAGGAGGCATAAAAAGTTGAATTTTCCTTAAGATAGTTCAAAGAGCCTATTTGCCTCAAGAAGGTGTGGAGAGCTAAGCAAGGTGCTAGAAGGGCTATGAGACCGTGCACGGTCAAAAGAGATAAGTTCGGGCTCCAAATTAACTGGGAGAGATAATTCCTGAAACGTAGGTTATAAAGGTGATTCCAGCACGAGATAAGGATAAGCATCCTCGAAGAGAGGCATTAGAAGACTCCAAATGCAAGGAGAAAATAGAGTCCGAGTGTAGGGAGGAGATGGACTCTTTTGCCTATATAAAGGACTTCGAGGAGGGAAAAAAGGATCATCCAACATCAACCACACAAATCTTATATCAATCTCAAAGCTTCTTTTTGTATCTTAATTCTTAAGCTAGACATTAGCGCTTGGTTAGGAGGTCAGACAGTAGAGCCTAGTTAGTTAGGTGGGTATTTGAGCCTAGTTAGAGAAGCTTAGCTTCGGTTAGATAGTGGTGGTCATTTGATCATTTATTTTTGTTGAAGCTGACCTTGAGATGAGTCTTCAAGTAGTCAAGAGATCGTCCTTGACACTTTGTTACTTTTTTCCTACAACAGTTTTTTGGCACGCTCGGTGGAACTCGGAGGACATCTAGAGAAGGAGGCAAACCTATTCCAACAAGATAACCAAGAACAACACACCACCCTCTTCTCAATACCTTGTTGAGAAGAATATGACAAAGGCAGATCTTCCTATAGAGCCAAGAAACTCAATCAATATGGCACCCCAGGGAGCCAGCCATAACTGTTAATGCCCAAATAGGCATGGGGAGGAATATCACCTTCAATACAGCTTTTTTCAAGGAGCCGGACTATATGACTCCCTCTAAAGAGCCGACCAATACAACTTCTCCCAAGGAGTTATCTATTTCTACTTCTAGTGAAGAATCAGTAGCTACCTCAATAGGACAAGATGTTCTGGCCCAGATGAGATAAATGATAGAACAAATAGTGGAGAGATAGATGGTAGAGAATAAAGCAATGTGTGCTCGGATCAAGCAATTAGCGACCAAAGAAGATGAAGTACACCAATGACTATGTAGCTAGATAGTTACCTAAATCAGAAAGGTTCGAAGCCATATTGAGGAAACAATCTAGAGAGCCACAAAAGAGAACTAATGCCAGACTCGAGAGCTCTTTGATCAGGCTGAATCATCTAATAGGCCGCTCAACAAAGACAAAGGGGTATGCATACTACTACCACTTCTCACTAATTATACCTTTGATCAGACCCAAGAGATCTAAGGTATGACTGGTAGAGGTTTACTTATGAGGACTCCAGAATATCATCTATCCCAGACGTCACCTATATGGAGAATTCAAAAGAGAGATGACACTGGATATTATGAGTCTACTGAGGTAAGAGGTAGCAATGATCAGACAAACTAAGGCCAGTATCAAACAGCCCAAGAAAGGATGCATCTACCTAGAATAAACACTCGAGGCAATGCTTGCAGAAGAAGGAGCACAAGGAACAACCCTATCTTCAATAGGACCCCAACTCCTACACAAGGCTTACATTGGCTAGGGTATGAAGAAGATAAGAATCACCAAGTTAACCATCAATTAACATTTGGAACACAATGGCCGAGGAAAGGCCGATAACAACCCCCTGTTGAAGACCTCAATGAAGAGACTTCTAAGGTACAAGACCAAGAGTTCCTGGATGAGAATTGCCAGATGGAGTTGGTGGCTCAAGACTCAATGACATGGGGATTGAAGCAAGGCAAGTACCGTGACTCAGGTTTACCAAGCCTTATCCAGAGTACTTTGATAGGGTCAACTATCCGAATGGATACCATATCCCTGAATTTACTTAGTTCTCAGGTGAGGACGGCAAGTCATCTGTAGAGCATATAGCACGGTTTAATATCTAATGTGGAGAAGTTACAAATAGTGATGCACTCTCCTTGCGCTTGTTCCCAATAACCCTTACTAAGATGCTTTCACTTGGTATATTAATCTTCTGTTGTTGTTAGTAAGGAGTTGGGCAGAGAGCAGAAGTTTCACAACCAATTCTTCCGAGTTAAGCTGACCATCACTATCTTAGATTTTGCTTATATGCAATAGTTAGAAGGGGAGTCGGTAGAGAAATTCCAGATTCACTTTCAGAGGGCAAAGAATAGATGCCCAACCAACCTCAATGAATTGGATTTGGCAGCCTTAGCTATGCAAGGACTCAAATTCTCTCTTCGAGAGAGGTTAAGAGTCAAAAGACTCCGAGACCTTACTGAGCTAACCGAGAAGGCGACCATGGCTGAACAGTTAATTAAAGAGGGGGATAGAAAATCTGCTTCCTCTAAAGCTACCTACCGGTATGATCCAACCCTAGAGATCGACCATCTAAAAGGTGATCAAAATTGGGATAACTGGGGAGAAAAGCTAGTGGCTGAGGAGATGGTGGCTGAGCTCACCAAAGGTAATCCTTTTGAGTGTGAAAGCCTGATACCAAAGAATGTGTCAATACCTAGTGAGTTCAATCGCCCCATTAACCAGACCAATCAACCAAGGGGCCTCAATGAAGTTAGGAGGGAATACTCTTTCGATGTGACCAAGGCAGATGAGATATTTGAGAACCTCCTTAAGAATGGTCAGATCATCCTACCCAAAAGTCATAGGATCCCAGATGAAAGAGAGCTAAATGTAACAAGGTTTTATAAATGGCATACAAGCAAGTCACACAACACATCCAATTATGTAGTATTTTGTAACTAGATACAATAAGCCATCAAAGATGGACGTCTGAAGTTCGCAAAAGAAGCACCACCAACAGCCTCATTTATGGCTCCCATTGTGATGGTGAGTCTGAAGAAGGACAAAGAGGTTAATAAACAAGACCAGAGCAGGCCACCCATAGAAGATCTCCGAGACTCATTTCAGAGAAGGAGAGTTGGAGGCAAGAGAGACACCCTTAGGAAAGAACAAACAGAGGATCTAAAGGAGATGTTAAAGGAGAAGGGTGCTTCCTGAAGATCGCAAGATACTTCTGAAGGCTTAAAGGAGGTATCTGGGGGAAGAAGAATCCCTCCAAATCACCTAGGTACTCTACAGAGGATAGATGGAGGTCTCATCATCATATTAAGATCGGTCGCCAAGAAGGCACAAATGCAAGGCTGGGTGTGTTCAGATAATTAGGAGAGAAGAGATCCTCGTCTAAACTTGGGGGGCAAGAGGTTGTTGAGAGTATGAAGGAGACACCCGGAGGCAAGGTAGGCATCTAAGGTTACTTATTGAGCATCGACATCCTATAAGACCAAGTTTTCAACCTTACCAATAGCCAATGCATAGGATGATGCCAGAGATAGTAGAGAAGGTCAAGATAGAGATTGATAGGTTACTCAATATCGGCTTCATTAGAAATACCAATTATGTAAAGTGGCTATCTAACATTGAACCTGTTATCAAGAAAAATGGCAAGATTCAAGTGTTTATTGACTTTCGAAACTTAAATAATGCTACCCCAAAAGATGAGTATCAAATGCCCATAGCTGACATGTTGGTTGATGTAGCAGCCAGATATAAACTATTGAGCTTCATGGACGGTCACTCAGGATATAACCAAATTTATCTAGCAGAAGAAGACGTACATAAAATAGCTTTTCGATGTCCAGGGTCCATAGAGATCTGCAAATGGGTTGTTGTCCCCTTTGGACTTAAGAATGCAATATACCAAAAGGGGATGCATCTAGTCTTCCACGATTTTATTGGTCAATTTATGGAGGTATACATAGATAATATTGTGGTTAAGTCACACAATCATAAAGAATACATCGACCACTTGAAGAGATCATTTGAAAGGATGTACAAGCTCCAGCTCAAGATGAACCCTTTGAAATGTACCTTTGGCATCTTAACAGGCAACTTTTTAGGCTTTCTTGTTTACAAGAGAGAAATTGGGATAGACGAAAATAAAGTGAGAGCCATCCAACAAGCTCAGCCCCCTCAAAACAAGAAGGAGCTACAACACTTCCTAGGCCAGATTAACTTCTTACGCCAGTTCATATCTAATATGGCAAGTCGTACACGGTCATTCACCAACTTACTCAAGCTAAAAGGGGGTAAGTTCCTATGGGAAGAAAAGCACCAACAAGCCTTTAATGACTTAAAGAACTATTTGTCATCTCCTCCCATAGTCTCTCCTCTAACACATGGGCGACCATTACTCTTATATCTATCGGCTGCCTATGACTCTATAGGATGCTTGCTTGCCCAAGAGAATGAGGAAGAGAAGGAGCAATCAGTTTACTATCTGAGTCGATCTTTACTAGGAGCAGAGACAAGATATTCTCCTATGGAGAAGCTATACTTGTGCCTCTTCTTCACTTGTAGGAAGCTGAGATACTACCTTCTCCTTATGGAAGTAAGGGTGATTGTCCAGACTGATATCATTAAACACCTACTCACTGGACCAATCATGAGAGGAAGAGTTGGCAAATGGGCACTAGCACTGGTTGAATTCAATCTCACTTTCATCTCCCAATGGGTAGTAAAAGGTCAAGCCCTAGCTGACTTTCTAGTAGATCACCTATGCATAGATGTACCTGCCAATACCACGTTGGATTTTGAACTTGTAACCAAAAAACATTAGTTGCTATGATTTGATGGCTCGCGAACTATGAAATATGCAAGAGCCAGCTTTGTCATTAAGTCCCCGAATAGGGTAAAGACAAGGACATTTTTTTACTTGACTTCCCTTGTACCAACAACCAAGCAGAGTATGAGGTCCTACTACTTGGCGTACTCGCCCTAAAAGATCACAGGATTGAAAATGTCTGGGTGTTTGGAGACTGTATGCTAGTTATCAATCAAGTCACATGTGAGTTCAAGTGTGGATGCAAATGATTCAAAGAGTATTGTGAAGTAGTTAGAGAGCTATTGAAAGGCTTCAAAGATGCCATCATCGAATTTGTGAACTGAATTAAGAATCTTGGAGCTAATAAGCTAGCACAGGCCGAATTTGGCTTTTGTGCATTCATAAGGTTTGATATAGTGTCGGTTAAGATCAGGGCAACCATGGTGTTAACCAACTTGACCCCGACGGTCCTAACAATGGAAGTAGGCCTCTTCTTGCTTGATTAAGATTGGAGCCAAGAGTACATTAATTACTTCAAGGACCCGAACTCATGCTCTAACAAGTCTCTTAAGGTAAAAGCCCTTTGTTTTGAATATATCAATAATACACTCTATCGAAAGACTGTAGATGGGCTGCTCTTAACCTACCCAAGCCCCCAAGAAGCTATGTTAGCCATGACAGAGGTTCACAAAGGCATTTGTGGAGCACATCAATCAGGCATCAAGATAAGATAGTTGATACACCATTATGGCTACTGATTCACTTCTTTCAGTAGTTCCTTGAATGCGGATTTCCTTTTGTGCTTGTCCGAAGTGTGCTGTTGATTTGTGCATGAAGATTTTCTTTCTTTTTGTCTCCTGCCATCCTTCGGCGCGCGCCACTAGTGTCTTTGGCGTGCTCCAAATGTGTCAAGCAAGGTGCGGACCAGAGTTTGGTCTGCACTGGCGCGCGCAAATAATTTCTGGCGTGCGCCAATGTTCTTCAGAAGAACAATGGCGCGCGCAAATACTCTATGGCGTGCGCCAATTTTCAACAGCAGTAGCACTGAGCAAGTTCGGTAATGTCGATCCTCAGGGAAACAAGTTTCTAGGCTTCGTACTTGGTTTCTGAACTTGTTTAGGGGGTAAATTATGAAGATTGGTTGACTTATAACACTAACAAACTTCGAAATTAAAGATCTAGAGATTAAAACAAGGAAAAATTTAAGAACTTCAAAACACAAAACTAACAATCTGATTTAGCAAATTTGACTTAACAGTGAGTTTTAGAACCTTTGAAACACATGTAATCAAGCAACTCAGGTGGTTTGTTAGGTTCGTTTATGATCCGAGTGTTCCATGAGCAACAAACCTACACTTTCGCGCTAGATTCGTCTAAGTTGAACATTAGCAAAACTCAAACCAACTAGGTGTTCTTTCGACCCCCCTAACTGATTTAAACCAAGCTAAGAACAAATGATAATTACCACTCAGTGGACAACTAACTACTTAAGTAGATTTCTCAGTAATTAAGTATTTAGTCATCTAGTTAACTTTTCCACTAATTCCATCTCCTTTCGGTCTCAAGTTTTAGCTAAGTTCATGATTATGGTTATTTACTTAGATTTTATCACAGCCAACTAGTCTAAACCATTGTCAATGGCAAGAACCAATAGTGATCATAATCTAAGCAAATCCACAATTAAGCTTTAAGTCCATTAACTAGAGCATAGTCCTATTAGTTTTACCCCCTTGAGTCAGTTAATCACATGTTAGTTTCTAGGCCCCAAACTCACAGAATCAACTACTCACACATGCTTATAAGAAAACACAATATAAACAAAAACATACTTGACATTAAATGAAAAGAGTAAAGAGAAGAATGCTTATCAAAGATGATTAAGCTTCCTTTCTTCACCATCAATCCACAGCTGAGAGGAGAGTACAATTTTCGTGTTCTAAGTCTCTGGTTCCTCTCTCTCTCCCTCTCATGACAATAATGCTCATATGAGCTAAAAACCAAAAATTACTAAAACTAATCTAAAAACTCCACACTCATTGCCATTGTGCTCCACAAATGTCTGCCATAATGTCCCTAGTGCGACCCCCTGAGTCACTAGGCCCCCCAATATGTTTTCCACTCAGTTGAGTAAGTGGAATGGCAAAAAATCTGTCACTGTCTGTCACTGGCGCGCGCCACTCGTGACTGGCGCGCGCCAGTTCCTCAAACATTCGGTCGTTCGCGTCTGTGTCGTTTGAGTCTGGTCATTCGTGTCTGTCGTTCATTAATGGCGTGCGCCACTAATTCCTTGCGCGCGCCATGTCCATCAGACTTGCACCTCTTGCTTTTACGACCTTGATTTCGCCCATGCCTTAGCTCCGTCGACCACTCTTCCTCCTCAAGTCCAAGAATAAGCTCCTAAAAGCACAAAAACATAAT
Source organism: Hypericum perforatum (assembly GCA_012979155.1). Classification (NCBI taxonomy): domain Eukaryota; kingdom Viridiplantae; phylum Streptophyta; class Magnoliopsida; order Malpighiales; family Hypericaceae; genus Hypericum; species Hypericum perforatum. Next base: position 174,114 of record SOPF01025632.1, read on the forward strand.
AAGAAAGCATAAACTCAAACATAATCACAAAGAACAAAAACTAAAGCAAGACGACAAGAAAACGACTAAAACATCCTAAAAAGTCTAAAAAGATCCTAAGAAATAAACACAACGAATGAGTGTTTAAGGCACTCATCACACTCCCACACTTGAATCTTTGCTTGTCCTCAAGCAAAAACTCAAATATGGACAAAAACATAAACAAAAATCTCATAAGAACAAAAGATCACAAAATAAGGTGCAAACATGGCATGACAAGATCAAAACTTAACTTCCTTCAAAATCATCAACTTAAATCAAAATTTCATCAAAAACCTAGTTAGTTCATTAATTCAAAGCACAAAACACTACGAATTGGTAGGCATCTCGACACTCAATTGTTTAAGAAAGTGTTGACTCTATGTAAAAGACACTAGAAGGTTAAACTCTCACGGATAGTAAAGTGTATCACTCATATAATGTGTATGGTCAACTTCCTATCACTCGCATACAGGTCAATATCTCAAAGCATCCTACGTCCTACTCAGCGTTACCTAAAAGTCGCAATGATTGTAAATGATCGGGGGGCTTTTTATCGGGTTGTAATGGGGCTGAAGGTCAGGGTGAGGTAAAATATATGGGAAGTGGCTAAACCACCCAATCCGAGGACTCAATACATAAGCTAAGCAGTCACTCGACTAATCTAAAACATCCTCACCAAGTATAATAAACGTACACTCCCCAATCTCCCAATATACAAAGACCTCGAAGCCCAAGTTTTGCCTAGAAACTTTTCTTATTCAAATTCACATTCTTTTTCTTTTCTTTTTCTTTTCTTTTTCACTTTTTTTCTTTTTCTTTTCTTGACTTTCTCTTTTCTCATTTTTTTTTTCTTTACAAACATAAAACAAACTATACAAACTGAGCATATCTAGGTAAAACTCGGCTTCCCTGTCTATCCATCCTACTATCACCAATCCAACCACTGAAACTATAATGACAAAGCTACCAACTAAACCACCCCAAATACAAATTATCCTAAAAGTCCTCAGATCAGATGATTAAAGGTAAGGAAATTTGGTCAAGATTGGCTTATAATTGGCTTCCTCATCTAAGATCAATAAAAAGGCTCAGCTCAAATGGTTTACGCAAATGGTAATAAGGGATTTTGGCTCTAAGGCTCTAGGCTTAAATATCAAAGAATGCCCCGTCATCTCACAACTCCCACGCAACCAAGACCACGATAAGTACTAGTAGGATGCCTCGATTAACTAACACTAGTATGCACCTCATGAAAAATAGAGACTGGTGTCTCTGCCGTCGGCTCAAATCCTCACAAGGTACACTCAAAAACTCTCTAGTCTAGTCTACATAGTGAAACTACCTTCCTAAACAACAGAGAGTGAGATAACTACCAATTCCTAGGCTTTGTGCTACAATTAAATTCCTAACTAAGGATTTGATAAAATTCTAAATTAAGTTGAAAAATTTTGAGGGGGGTCAAATCTTGATAAAATCATGCCATGTCTAAACCTACACAAAAAACACAATAAAAACAAAACCTAGACAAACTAAACAACCTAACAAAGGAAAATTCCTAGAAGGAACCCTCCCCCACACTTGAGCAACACATTGTCCTCAAGGTGTCTAAATCACGCAATCAAAAACACAAATATCACACAAGAATAAAAACACAAACATGCAAGAAATCAGAAAACATAGACAAGCAAATAAAACACACACATAGAAATCTAAAACACAAAAGAGCAAAGAAAGTAAAATAAAATAAATAAATAAAATAAAATAATAAAAGAAAAAGGAAAAAGGAAGTAAGAGCTCCCTGTCAATCCTGATGAGGTGGAGGAGGTGGTGGTACGTCGAAGCTCATGTTGGCGCCATAAACATCCATCCAATGACGCATGTACTCCATGTGGGCCCTTTGTTCGGCTCGGAAGGCTTTCTGCTCCTCTCTTTCTGCCCTCTGCTCGGCTCTCTCTCTATCGTACTCCTCGTGAAATCGTGACCAGTTTGTTTGGTTGGTCACTGCGGACTCTTGAACTTGTACCTGCAAGGAAGTAAACTGGTCACGAAGGTAATGGAGCTCACCATAGATGTCGTGCGTCGTGTAGCTCGGAGCGGCCTGACTAGGGCCTGGCTGACTGGGGTCTGGCTGACTCTGCTCCTCCTCTGAATCCGCATCTCCTGCGTCGTCATCTACCTGAGCAGGAGGTGGAATAGGCTGTCTCAGTCGCTCCTGCACAGCTGGTCTATCCTGCCAATCCTTGAACCGGTACACCGTTTCTCCGTTTGCCCTTGTCTTTGTGATGAGCTTGCTGTTGTTGAGCTTTTGGATATTGAGCGGCAACGGATCTACTGAAGTTCCCTCAAACTCTGAAAACTCATCAGGAAACAGGTGACGAGCAATGTGGGCAACAATATGAGCCAGATAAAGACGTGTAGGTCTACCAGTAATCATCCTCCTAAACACGTCTATGACCATCAACCAAATGCTAAATGGCTGATCATGACTCAAACAATAGAGAGCATATAACTGCGGACGAAAAACCTTCGACTCCTCCCACTGCCCGCTAAATGCAAGACTCATGAACCTATGAGCAAGAACAAGGCAGGGGTCCCTAATCAGCGAACTAGGAGCCTTCCCCGCCTCATAATGCTCAAACCCTGTAAGCTCGTGCCATGCCTGATGAGCAAGGCTAGTAGGTGAGAAGTTCAACGATGTACCTCCAGTGGGCAAATGAAAAATCCTGTTAAACTCCTCCTCATCTAACGTAAACTCCTTATTGAACAGCCTAGCACTAAGCGATCCGTTATTCCCAGCAATCGTCAAAGTGCTAAAGAACTCACAGCTAAGTTCTTCCTTTCCTAACAGTGTTCTCTCTGAAAAGTATCTCCAACCAAATCTACGCAACATATTCCTCAAATCTCCCTCTAGACCTAATCGCTCCATATCCTCCCAATTAATTTTGAAATAGCTAACAATAGGAATCTTAGAGAAATGGGTATACCTCCTCCCTTCCCTATCATTGAAGATAGAGAAAGGAGCGTCGTAACGATCGGCGATGTCCGGAAGGGGTTGGTTCTCAGTTGGTGCCGAGGAAGTCCTTGCCCTCTTTCCTGTTCTTTGTGCACGTGAACTTTCCGCCATTGAAAAAGGGTGCAAAGTGTTGGGTTTTGATGGTGGAAGGTTGTTGAGTAGTGGGCAAGTGAGGGTTGAGTGTTTTTGTGTGAATGGATTTTTAGGTTTTGGAGAATTGTGAGTTTTGGGGTTTTGGCCGAGAGGTTTTAAACCTTTCTGCCGCGACATGGCGCGCGCCACTAATTCCTTGCGCGCGCCAATATAGCCCGAGTTGTCGACCA